>JAXCGZ010023496.1:7500-27500 GCA_037179515.1 Halocaridina rubra
AACTTCGAGAGACAGAAAATGAGAGATCTAAGAGTAAACATACTGGCAGATTTGCCTCCAGAAATGCATATAAATGGCATACTAAGGGCAGCATATGCCTTCTTATCAAATGTAAGGGTAGCCCTCAGGCACGTGGACAAGGAAATGTTCAGCAATTTTTATGTAACCTTTGTAAGGGCAAAACTTGAATATGCAGCCCCCTTTTGGAATCCGCACTTGAAAAAAGCACATAGATAAGCTTGAAAAGGTTTAAAGACATGCCACGAAACTGGTGCCAGAAATACGCAATCTCAGTTATAATGAGAGGCTGAGGGAATTAGACTTACCATCACTCGAAGCTAGAAGAATGAGGGGGGATAAGGTGACAGTCTTTAGATTCCTTCATGGTTATGATAGAGTGGATAGGGATCGATATTTTGACATGGCTGGCTCTATAACTAGAGGTCATAGTTTGAAGCTTCGTAAGAAAACTTCTTTGCAGGATGTAAGGAAATACTTTTTCAGTGTAAGAGTAATTGATAATTGGAATTCGCTAAGCGAGGAGGTAGTTAATGCTAACTCAATCCATAGTTTTAAGGACAGGTATGATAAGTATCACTAAGTATAAAATGGAACCGATGAGGAGACGGGAAGATACAAGCTTTGGGCTCTTTCTCGTAAACACAATTAGGTAATTATAGTATATTAAAAAGGCAATAATAAAACAATATGTGATTATATCTATTTATTAAAATATAACTTAGGTCTTCACATTGCTTAGAAGGATACAAAGGCTCCAAAAAATGATATAAAAAAATCCTCAAGTGAGAAATTCATTTCATCTTCCATAACAATAACAAATCAAAATACATGGCTGCGTCCCATAGTTAGAAGAAAGCTCTTTCGCCTCCTCACCGAGTAGCCTCAGGTATATCAAACAGAGTCGGATTTTAAAAGCTACCCCAAATGGATGTAACGAAACACTTTTTTTATTTTTTAAGAATTTAATACGGCTTTTTTTTTAAAGGACTATTATTAATTATTATAATTCTTGTCTGACTCTACTAACTATATACAGTACAGGCTATTCATTTATTTGTCTAGAAGCTCTCATCACTAAATCTTCAACAGGGGGCATGACGCATGGCCATTCATAAAGCTCCAGAGATAAGCTACAGATAATGATAATGTCATTTAATTATTTTTAAACTTCATCTTGTATCAGTAGAAGAAGCTCACAGGAAAAGAAATTCTACATTCAAACATTGTAGGTTTCAGCTTCTGTAAGGCTTCTCACCTGCGCCTATCATCTGCCAAGGAAAAAAATATATAGTGAAGACCCCAGAGGGCTCTGGAAAGGGGACCTATCAAGGGGAGGGGGTAGTTGATATATACATGTGGTAACAACATTAACAACTAATTATATATATTTATATTCCACTTGAGCTACTACAAAAACAAAAAATTGCAGTGTCCCTATTTCACCATATAAGGTTCTCTTCATTATGGTTTTAAGTAAAAAAAAAAAAGACTTCTGCAATGCCTCTCTCTAATGCCTCTAAAGTTTAATGCCCATACAATTTACCCACTTGGTAAATACATAGTGTCCACACTTGTCTCAAATTTCCAAAGCTTTTTTTTTTCTTTTATCATGCATTCCTGTAAAGTTTAGTTTTACAGATAAGCTTAGCAAAAGTCTAATAATGCACTTTTTAATCCCCATTCAATTTAAATAAAATTACTAATTACAAATAATAATAAAATTCAATACATTAATAAAAAATAATATCCCCATCACAAGCCTGAAAACTGAGACGAAAAATGTTTATAACTTTAATTCAACTTGTAAGTTTTTGTAAGCTGACGCAATATAATTACTCAATCTTACAAAGCACAATCAACTGCAGAATCATTCATTACATAAGCTTAAGAAACAAACTATGTATATCAACTAACGGGCTAGAAGTCATATATTTATTGCACCAAATAACTAAAATGTCCAAAAATATGTCATACGATTCATGCCAGACATAAACTAAAACTGAGAAGATAGAGTCCGTCACTTTTCTACAAAGGCTTTCATTTCTTCTCCACTTTGTAATTCAGAGTCATTCCTCCAAACACAGGTTTTGCAATCCATTGAAAGAACTGTCTAACAGTCAAAGAAATTTACAATAAAACAAAAGCCTTTCTATTCACAAAAAGAGGCATGTATACGCGGAAAAGGGGAGAAAAAAGACCTGATTCGTGTTGCCTGAGACTTTTTCACATCAAATGCGAATTAGATGACTTCAAGGGAATAAGTGAACAGATTCTCATATGAATTTCCGACTAAATATCAAAGCAACTCATTAATAAAATAATCAATATATAAAAAAACAAACATTCCCTGCATATCAACTTTCACATATCAAAGAAAAAAATCTAGATTAAATACAGAAAGGAATTAAAATCAGCCATTGACTTCCTCCCCTTCATAATAAAGACAAGCTAAATAAAAATGAATGGTGTCGTCAAGCAAAGTTCTCGTCCCAGTATTCATCCTTTTATTAAAAAATGATCCATCTCTGTGGCATTACCCAAGAAGAGAATGTTTACATTTTCTTTTTACAATAGATAATCCTCTCTCCTATACAGTATGTACATAACAGTACTTGAAAGAGCCAGTGAAAAGTATTCTAAAAATAAGAAAGTACACTTCAAGTGGTGGGATATGGCCTGTCCAGTTAAAACCATGACTTCAAACACGTTAGAAATAATCACGAAGATCGTTTCGTTTTCTTCAAACAGGCCAACTACCCTAACACTGAGGATTCCCTGCATCATCTTTTAAACACGTATGGCATCGTCATATCCATCCGAAGACAATGAAAATGCTTTGAGGGCACTACACACCAAGCCAGTGGTGAGAAGCCATTTTTTTATATTAAAAAAAAACAACAACTTAGGACTTGTTTAGCTTAGCACAGTAGCTCTTGATTCCTTAGTGAAGACCATCAACTATTATCTGTACATGCGAAGGGACTATTATACCTGTTTTATTGCACTGACTTTGCAATTAGCCTTTGCAGCTTGAACAAACCTACAAAATACAGTATTTATATAGTAAGACTGGTCTCGTAGTGAGCCATGTCTGCGCCGAATATGCTGCTCTACCTGTGCAAACCTAAAGAGTATTTATTCTCTGATGCATATTTTGGATTCGGTCACAAATACCTGATTTGCAACTTAGTGTAGTGTTGGATACAGCCGTTATATAACTTCTCGTACCTACTGCCTAGACATACTACTAGATTTAGGTATTTCAAACTTATTTCAGATATTGCCAGGTGATTAAAATGAAACCTGCAAAAACTGCATTACTGTTATTAAAAGAGAAGATATTTGCAGATTATTCCCAAATGCGGATCATGTAATCAGGAACACATAACATGGTGGTAACTGTTAAAACGGTATACTGATGGGAGGGCTTTACATTTGTTGAACTGTCTTCATATATTTGTGCTTTACAAGTGGTATTACCACAAGAGTATAGTCTGCAAAAGGCGACTCTTCCAGGACAGTAATTGAAGGAATTTTTTTTTTGTCAAGGTAATAGAGTAGGAGAGTTCAAAATTTCCAGCAACGTGTTCTAAACTAAACTATGATGTTGGATGAACCCCGCCAAGGAAAATGAAATCATGTAAATAAACTGACCACTGATATATCTAAACTAAAAGTTGGCAACAGTGCATCAGTGCATAGGGGCTAGACTATCAACACCATGGAAACGAACGCAGCGGCAGTAGCAGCAGTCCTCAAGTTTGCTATTGTGCTCTTCCACTAATAACACTAAAATTCCTAGCACTGCTTTTAATTCCCCAGCCTCGTTTAAGCTTTCTGTATTATTCAGTGATGAAATAGTTTTCTTTACTAACAATAATTAACAATAACAATGTAAGGAATCAGTGACTGTGTTCTATTAATAATAATAATAATAATAATAATAATAATAATAATAATAATAATAATAATAATAATAATAATAATAATAATAATAATAATAATAATAATAATAATAATAATTATAATGTTATACCTCTTTATGCATCAGACAAGAAACTGGATATTTCGGTAACTTTGACTCTTAACTCTTGGTATTCTGAGCAATGAGTATTACAGGATGTATAAAATATCATCACAACTTTAGCAGGAAGGCACAAATACCTTCCTACCTAGCCTGACTTTCATTAAGTGTCCTCCTTATGTACTGCTGATGCCACTTGTCTTGGTGTCTAGACGATTGCTAGACGCCACCAAGAATACGATGGGTAAAATAAATATTGGTAACACTTTTCAAGTGGGTTTACAGGTGTGTCTCATAGATATATATTCAGTTCTGTTAAGGGCGACGTAGCCTTGACGCAGCATGGCAGTGGAAAAGTTGCTCTTCAGTCCAAAGCACTTGAAAGAATCAGGTTCCTTATATATTAAATACATATTATTCATCTTTTATGTACAAGAGAAGCTGTATCTCATTTTTTTTTCGGGGAAAAGTCACATCACCTCAAATCAGAATCACTTAATGCACATAACTCCAGTGAGCGGGACTATATTCTTTCATAAAAAAAGAGTCCAAACCTAAATTCGTGTTAAATTTTACGAAGAGTCTCTTCAGCACCTTCACACTTAACAAAGGAGACGTATTTTGTTAATTACACTGTCTTCAAAAGGCCTCTATGTTTCCCACAACACTACTGTCTGATAAAAGAATTATCTGCTATCCTTAAATACATGAAGTGCTCCAAAACAATTGGAAGTGTCGCTATACTTCATTTTAAATAAATCTATTTTCAACAACCCCGTGAAGCTTCAGATACATGATGATAAACAGAGGACACACTGACCACTTCCGAAGTGCAGTGTCACCGATAACTAGTTTCAAGGAACCCTCCTTTTATAAATCTAAATCAGAGATTATTTGCACATGCGGTGAGGACACCGGCATAACTTCCTAGGAGTAAGGGAATTTCTTTGCTTACATCATTGTACAATATGGTGTATTTACTAAGATTCTGAAGGAGTTCCTCATGGAAGGGTTGTCATGGCATCAAACGCCAGAAATGGTATCTGTTGAGGTGCTGAGATGACACTGAAGCTCCATCAATAATTGCACATATAAGGAAAGGAGGGCTGCATCTATCACACTCTTGGTCCACCGGAACACGGGGTCAATGTTACTACCACCATTAAAACATACCTAAAATAAAAGGAGAATGGATGGCATTTAGAACCTTCATATGAAACACATGGAGAACTCATTACCAACTCTTTCTAATGACATATATTATAATATTTTTCAGTTTACCACACAATTCCTTTTACTCTTGATATAATATATCATCTTTGTATTAAAGAAGGCTGCCGAAAAAAAAATAAAGCATTTTATGGCTAGAAATTCCCATGAACTTTTTGACATTAAGCAAATGTTTACAGGTTTTTCTTTCTACTTGATGCAACCACTCTATGACAATGTCTAAAGTCTTATAAAAGAAAGATTATCACATTCATATTTCAAAAGCAACTGCAAAGCTGATAATTATTTCAGTCATATGGTTCACATAATTTTCACATAATGATATATGTTAATACCATTGTTAATCTGTAGAGAAGGAATTTCAGCAAAAGAATATCAGAGATATTAAAAAAATTCTAGTTTCAACATCATTTGCATGTGTTTTATAAAGTTAAAGATTTTATTATATCCTGCCAAATCTAGTATAATCATAACGAAAACAATCTATGCAAGAAACTGAGCACCTGATTTTACATACTGCCGTATATATTATTCCACAAATAACAGAAACATTCTTCAAGAGGCATTATTATGACCCAACACACTTAGCATTTTTTTTTTTTGTGTTTACAAAGATTAGTACTGTCTACTTAACAGGCTCTAAATGACTGACCTGTAAATTAAAATCAGTGTACAGTACCCAAGCTGGATATTTGTAAATAATGAAACAGGAAAACCTTGGTGATGAGGGAAAAATTTCTCAACTCGTAGAGAACACCTTTGCTCAGCCTCTCTATCGCCTACATGTAAGATTGTGGTGCCTTTAAGTTTTAAAGGATTATCTTTTATCTGAGATCTATCTCTTGGATGTTGCAATGGCTAACTAAAAGGGATAGGGGAGTGAAGGGCTACTAATCCTTTCTTCCCAGAATTCTTTTCCTTCCAACATAACAGATGATATAATTAGTGAGGATGTGTTGAGTGTGCTGAAGCCGTTCAGCCTACATTTCCTGTTCAGTTACGATTACTCTATTGGCTTAAGACGGATATGGCACAAGTTGAAATAAAAAAAAATCTTTCATGCTACAGGAGGCAAGTAAAGAGGATATTGCAGGTATCAGGGGATAAAAGAATTCCAGCTTTATAATCTCTGTTTGTCAACGCAGGTAATTATACAGGATTGGGGAGGGGAGGGAAGTCTGGCAATCAGTCATTCCCTGAATATCCTTTCTTTTCACTCAGTCTATGGGATAGATTAACAGCAGGTAATGTAAGATGAAGGCCTGCTGTTTTATTCTTTTTCTTTTACAGTTGCAACCCTCACTGACTTCATTTGAACATGAAATCATGCTCTATGTAAAAAAACTCGAGAGAGAGGAGAGAGAGAGAGAGAGAGAGAGAGAGAGAGAGAGAGAGAGAGAGAGAGAGAGAGAGAGAGAGAGAGAGAGAGAGAGAGAGAGAGAGAGAGAGAGAGAGAGAGAGAGAGAGAGAGAGAGAGAGAGAGAGAGAGAGAGAGAGAGAGAGAGAGAATTAATGTAAGGGATATAGTGGGCCCGTATATGAAACTGGTTTGAGTAACTAGATTTTCAATGTACATGGTTTAATATAACTAACAAATAGGACAAGAAAAAACTTAAAATTAATGTAAATATGTAATTTGAAATTAGTGTGATGGAGCATAACACTGAGTGAAGTAAGCATGGGTTGCGTTGGTATGCCATATGCATACAACCACTAGTAGCAGTGATCGAGACCATTCAGTCTTTGTTTTACATTCTTGCTGAGTGTGTTGAGTTTGAAGCGTTAGTTGATAGAGACACATTTTAATTACACATGTGAGAAATCTTTCCAAAAATGTTAAGAGATAAGGATAGTAATGACAAGCTAATGAAGGCTAGAGATATTCCAAATCTCCAACAAAAGTTAGAAGTATTGTATAAATAGAAATTAATGCCCAGAGATGAAGTATTACTGACACGGAGGAAAAAATAGTCTAGTATCCGGACAATAAAGCAGATAAAATGAAATTCGAGGAAATGTTAGTATATTGCCTGCAATGGCAAAAATATTTTCTCAGATTTGTGAAAAATACTTGAAAAGACTGAGAAAGTATTATATGTGTGGCATGCCCCTGCTGACGGATACATTCTGCATGAAACGCACCTAAGCCATACACAAATTACATAAATGGTATGAAACCGACTTAGATGAAGGAGTTAAAAGGCAGCAGGAAATGGATTTATAGCTATGCAAAGTGCCAAAGCCTAAAAGATTACTACAGAATCGGTGTCGGGTGATATGGATGGAGCACTAGAGTTTCCTGAATATATAAAAGTCACTGTGATAGAATGGGCCTTTAAAAAAAAAACAATGTCGAATTGTACACATATTCACGAAGATGCCAAGCAGAGCATGGACTTAAGGCTTGGCAGGATCGAGCTACTATAGTGATATGTGACAATGCAGTATACCTTATGATCAAGCAAGGCCTAGTGTACTGAGCGAAAATATGAATTTGCTTGAAAAAAAAAATCTGTTGCCTGTGATCTGGCAACATTTAAGAAGTTTTGGGTGAGAGTCACTTGTTTCTCGATTGTTCCACCCACTTGTTTCTCGATTTTTCCACCACTGCTTAATAACTGAAGAGAAGAAACACTTCGAGAAAAGGGATCGCTAATCATCGACAAAGCTCCTATCCTTCCCGAACAGCTCCTGTAAAGGACTGAACATGCTGAAGTGTTCCTTCCTGCTCCCAAACATAATATCATCGCCACAGCCACATGATCAAGACACCATGAAGTGCGTTACTGTGATTCTATCATTTAGAATTGATATAAAGAATAATAAATGCTTACTTATTAACTGATTACTATTTTTGTCGAAAATACGTGATACAAAAAGTAAATTTCTGTGTTTGAAACATTGAAATTTAGCCCAGGTAATAAAAAACCAGATTCGATTAACTGAACATGTTTCCAACCACGTGATCGTCCTGTCACATGACAAAAATGTCATCAATTACGTATCATCAGTATTCTAATGATACCTAATGACGAGGTTACCTTTTGACATATTTTGTGCTGCAGCTGATGTTATACAAGACTATCTCATCAAGGATTCATGGGAGTGCTTCACAACCGTGGCTGCTACTGAACTATTGCCGAGTCTGTTGATGCCTTAAATCCCAAGACATTTAAATGACTGAAGGAAGGTATTTCGAAGAGAGGCAGTCAGTAACTTCAAGGACTTCCCAACAATCGATAAAGAAGTGAAGAAGATCTTGGAGAAGGCCTCTCTGACATGATCAAGGAAGGTTTAGAAACCAACATAGATAAGACAGAGAAATCGGCACTGACGAAAATCTGTAGGACTTTGACAAAACAAACATATTGTAGAAAAGTTACAGACATGCTAAAAAGATGGTAACAGATACACGAAATATCTGTTATAAGGAAGGCTTGAAGGAGATAGGGCAATCACCACTCAAAGCTAGACGAAGAGGAGGAATATGAAATGGTTTTTAAATTTCTCCTTGAGTTTAGCAGATATAATAAGGAGCAAGACTTTGATATAGGTGGCTTTAGACAGAGTAGAGGCGGTAGATTGAAGCGTAGAAAGAAACTTTTTTGAACTATGTGTAATGAAGTTCCCTTTTTTACAATAAGAATAGTTAATTACAGTACTGGAATTCGTTCAATGGAAACGAAGCTAATGTTGAATGCATACATCATTTTAAAGAAAGACATAAATGTTAGTGACCACAAAAAACAGAAACAGACCAGGAGACGGGGAGTTATGAGCATAAGTCTCTTTCCTGTGAGCACAGTTGGTATATACACATACTTCTCCGTGTTTTGACAGATTGATAAGAAGCAGTACTTTGATACAAGTGGATCTAGAACTGAAGTTTAGAGTTTGGAGCTTCGTAAAAAAATTGCTTTACAGGATGTAAGGATGATAATTGGATTTTGTTAAGTGAAAATATTGTAAATGATAAATACATTCATACTTTTAGGGAAAGATATTATAATTGTTAATGAAAACCCACCGGGAACATGGGAGTTACGATTATAGGGTTCTTTCCCGTGAGCAAAATTAGGCAAATACAAGAAAGTAAATACAACGTAGATACACATTCCAAAATGTAATGAAATCTGAATGGGAAGAGTACCAGAAGGCCCATGTTTAGGTATTCAATAGAAGGAGAGGAATTTTTTAGTATTTATAATCTATAGCGATGTAGAGGTAAATATATTGCAAGATTTGTCTCTGCAAATGCATATAAACGGTATAATAAAGGAAGTGATGCTTTCTTAGCACACATAAGGAAGCCATTTAAGTATATGGATAAAAAAATGTTCAGATATATTTACATAACTTATGTGAGGCCTAAGCTTCAATATGTGGTAACCTCTTTGAATCCGCACTTGCAAAAATATAAAAATAACTGGGAAAAATTCAGAGTTATGTTACAAAACTGATGACAGAGATACGAAATATCAGATATGACGATAGGTTGAAGGAGTTAGAGTTACCATCAATTGAAATTAGAAGAAAGAGAGGAAATATGGTAACATTTTTAAAATTCCTCCATAGCTATAACAAAGTTGAAATGAAGCGATACTTTGTTGGGGGTATCTTAGGAATTTGATGCGCAGTTTAAAACTTAGAAAAACTTCTTCGAAGGATGTAAGAAAGTGTTTTTTATTTTTTATTTTATTTTAAGAAGAGTTGATAATTGCCAAACGCTAAAAAGAAAAAAATTTGCTAAAGCTAAATGTATTCATAATTTTAAGGAAAGATAAGTACTGATTAGGGAAAAAAACGAGCAGACCTAATAAGTAATGCCTGGATAAGCAAACCTGGTCATCATATATAAAAATACTAATTCTTTCCCTCTTACCTATTACATGCTGCTCATAGTAAATCCTCTTCACATTTTGGAATATCAAATATTTCTGCAAACAGAGGAGGCAGTTTGAGTCTAGACCAATTTGAGCGAAACCAGTTGAGGTGGTCGTGATGCTTAGCCCCAATTTGTCGTAGTTCTGGCATCTTCATCACTACATTGGGGAAGAGATGCGTCTCACTGGCGTGATTCCTCCCAACCTGGAAGAATGAGAAGATAAAAAGTACAGTGGTAATAATACAAATCAAAGACATATTCTTAGTAAACTAAAGTACTAAGATGCAAACTAGACACTGCTTTACGAAGTCACACGTTGGGCTTCACATTTAAAAAGCAGGAAAATAAAGCAAAACTGTACTGAGTAAACATAACAGCTGACAGCACATTAAGTAACCCTATAAATTGTTAGGTTAGGTTAAGTTAGGTTAGATTAGGTTAGGCTGCTGCCTAGCCTAAGCCATACTAACTAGACCTAACCTAGCAATTGACGGAGTTATTTAATGTATTGAGAGTTGTTATCGTTGCTTGATATGTAAAACTGCAGTTAAAACCCATTAATTAAAAGTGGATTATTATTACAGTATGATACTAAGATACAAATGATCAAGAGCAAAACCTAGACATGCAAAAGCAAGTACATTTCTGCAGCATATTTGAAAGATAATTTAAACTTGTTCAAGGGATGGTAAGTAGAAAAGCTTACAATATATATGTATATATATATATATATATATATATATATATATATATATATATATATATATATATATATATATATATATATATATATATATATATATATATATATATATATCACTTTAGTTATCCATGGTATGAAAGAAATAGGGAAGGAATTCCAAAACTTAATATTTTTCAAGCTTTAATTACATTCACATAGCTTTTATGAGAGCACACCCGTTTCATTATCTAGTTGTCTATCCATTATTGTGCCTAATTTATGAATTAAACTTTATTATGGGTAAATATGAATGGGAAAAGTCATAAATAGAGTTTCCTATTATAGATGGCGTTAAGTATCCATGGGGGACTCCTCAGTATAAACAATGGGTCTAAATCTTACACGGTTTTAAACAGTGCGGTTTATAAGATATGTAATCAGGAAATATGAAAAAGAAATTCACGAAATTCTCTTTTACAAAATATATTATCACGGCAGTTTTGAATAAGTTATATGCAAGGAACATATGCAGTCTTTGAATAATATAGGGGGTTGGAGAACCAACTGACAGCAAAATATGATTGATCACTGTGTACACACACACACACACGCATACATACACACATATATACACCTTGCTGCTTGGGAAGAAAAGTGAAATATCTCACTTTATTATTCCTTGTGCCATAAGAGTCAAATAAAAGGGGGTAAGAAAGAGGAGGACTGGCAATTCCAACTTCCCTGAAACCACAATTCATTCCACAAAACACTTGGAAGAAGAACTGAGACTGGGCAGGGTGTTATGGAGGATCATTACATCCCTTTTGTATCAGTTATGGCATAAAATTGAAATAAAAGCGAAGAGTGTTGGAAGAGAATGCATTTCGAGAGGTGTTGTATAGTCTATGAGTCCTTTGTAATCACCAGGTGGATAATTTTTTATTTATGCATCAAAGTCATTACAGTGGCAACTTTATATTGCTCTTATCTGTGAAACCACAATATTTACAATGTGAGATTTTCTTATTTGCAAAAAATTTTGAAATATTATCCTAGTCACAAAAACTACTGCTTAGAATATAAAGAAAAGAAATGGCAACTTATATCTCTGGTGGTGGGGTAAGTAAAATTACACTTGCCTATTCCATGCAAGTCGTAAGAGGTGACTAGAAAGATAAGGGCTCTAAGAGCTGGCGAGCTCATCATCCCTAAGCTTATTTTCACAGAACAAACTCAAGAATGGGGTGATGCTGGCAAGAGTATAGTGAAGTCTAACACCAACCCATAGTCTTCAGTTGTGACCCATCCTATAGGTTTCAGTACAATGTGATGCCATGTTCAAAAATAATTTTGTATTAGTGGCTTTATATATATACAAAGGTTGTAATCTACCGTGTAGGGGGGATAACCAAGTCCATGCATACATATATTCACCAAAAGCTAACATACTTTTATCAATCCTCTTAACACCTTAGGGTCGAAGGGTTGCCAATAGTCCCCCACCACCACCACCACCTGCCTGGGCCACCCATAGATTAAGTGGGTGAGGATCTTCTGCAATGAGGCCCAATAGCTGCAGCTGGTTTACCCCCTAACGTTAATATTAGTGGCAATATTAATAATTAATAAGAAGTTAATATCCTCACCTGAACCCTGAGAGCCTCAATGATCTTATCTTGCTGTTGTTCAATAATCTTGCCATCAGTGATGCCTGGTCTATCAGCTGTTAACAAAACGACAGCAGTGAAAAGTGCCAATTCAGTGTCGTTGAGGTTTAAGTTATTGAAGGTTAATGCAAAGTTGAACACGGTGGATACGAACTCATGCTGTGGCAAAAGAAAGAAAAAACATTCCTTTACAATACACATTAGTTATTAGGACGCCATCCAGTGATTTTTAACTGACTGCTTTCAGTCATATTTTGCACAGGATTTTTAACAAAACAGTATTAAGAAAATCGAGTAATGGAAAGAGAAAGAGAAAAACAAACAATGTATATATATTTGTTGTATGGATATCACGCTGCTTAATAAACAACTTCAATATGATTTTCATGATATTTTAACACTGGTTATTTGTATAAAATTTCTCATATTGTCCTTAACATTTTTCCAGGATATTTTTATTTTTTTTAAATTAATTTCTAGATATGGAACCATCCCGAATGCAAATAATTACCAAGCAAGTGACGAATATCTTCCGAGGAAAAGACTACTTTTTTTATCTTATTAGCATATTGCTGTACATACAAGAATTGCAAAACATATTTGTCTCAAACACTAAATACGGTACAAGATAATTTCCCTTTTACTATTATCTATGAGCTGCTCCTCCAGCTTTGATTCACGAGACTATTAGAATATTGATTTAATTCAATACAAAATTCGCCAATCTATTATTTCTGTTGGGCCTTCTGTTTTGGTCTTGCTTCTTTATAAGGTTGACATCTGTTAAGCAACGTTAGTAACATTACAAATTTGACATCCGTTGTGCTTTGTGAACACAGAAATATCTTACCCTATCTCTTCATATATATATATATATATATATATATATATATATATATATATATATATATATATATATATATATATATATATATATATATATATATATATATATATATATATATATATATATATATATATATATGTATATATATATATATATATATATATATATATATATATATATATATATATATATATATATATATATATATATATATATATATATATATATATATGTATATATATATATATATATATGCATATATATATATATATATATATATATATATATATATATATATATATATATATATATATATATATATATATATATATATATATATACATATACACACACACACATATATATATATATATATATATATATATATATATATATATATATATATATATATATATATATATATATATATATATATATATATATATATATATATATATATATATATATATATATATATATATATATATATATATATATATATATATATATATATATATGCTGTGTGAATACAGAAATATCGCACTCTATCTCTTCATTACCTCATATATATATATACATACATATATATATATATATATATATATATATATATATATATATATATATATATATATATATATATATATATATATATAATGCTGTGTGAATACAGAAATATCTCACTCTATCTCTTCATTACCTCATATATATATATATATATATATATATATATATATATATATATATATATATATATATATATATATATATATATATATATATATATATATATATATATATATTTATATATGTATATACTGTATATATATATATAATTATATATATATATATATATATATATATATATATATATATATATATATATATATATATATATATATATATATATATACGGGCATAAAGTAGATAGAAGTAAATGTTCTGTAGCTAGTGATAAAGCAACCATTTTCTTTAATTATGCTGCAGACAAGTGTTCATTCCATGTGGGTTACCACTTACATCGAACATCATCTCCATGTGCGACCTCGTGACGTAAGATCCATCACTGAAGGTGAGAGTATTGTCGAGGGAGCTCACCATTCGGCTTATCTGCGTCAGCCACAACTCAAAAAAACCCACTTTTATAAGGATAAGCTGGTCGTCTTGAGTTAATTCTGAGAAACCTAAAAAGGGAAAAATACATTAATTCATTTCTTGCAGTGCTGACCGCTGTAGCGTGGCGATAAAATGCTTAACTCGGGAGTTTTACGGACAGTATTCAATACCACGGTGGGGAAATAGGAAGGGCATCCAGCCTTAATTCCTTAGCTTCAATACGTCTATCTCCAGCCCTAAATGGGCTAACAGTGACACAAAAATATTTCTTACAGTATCTTCGAGATTACTGTCTTTTAAACTTATGTTCCTAAATAATCAGTTTATTCAATTATCTAATAAATAATTAATTTTTAAAATTAGCAGAGGTAACTATGATTTTTTCCTGGTGCCAATGTATAGTCACAGCCTGTGACAAAAGAAGACCTGTCCAGGACAGCTCAATATTACGTCTTCCTTCATTTACGGTTCTTTTTCCATGCCTAAATCAACACCGAAAATTCTTTGATATTCGTAATACATCTATAATTATCCCTTCACATTTGACAAGTCCCAATATCTTCATCTGTTACCCATTGCTTTATCTTTTCTTCGTGCCCAGGCCCACTTAGTGCTATGCCCGTCAAGGTGTTTCACTCATTAAAATAAAAATAACCACAATAAATGACTGTTAATTACGGAAGTTGATAAAATAACGTACTCGATTAAACTTAACGATTTGTAATGGCGAAGAAAAAAAACAGGAAAATACAATAAGAGAAGTGCAATTAAATTTTTATGTATCACACTTAAATTAATGCAGTTGTCATATGAAGGGTATTCTGAAATCATACATACTCTGCCAAAGTGTTATGAGAACTTTAAAACGTATTTCTGAAAAGTAAGTAACGATCACTTCTTGACAATCTGTACTTAATGAGATTTTGTTATACAATTGCACTGTGTAAGTAGTAGTTTGTACTATTGTAGGATCTTTTACTACAAAATCAATTTCATTTTGCAATGTTGTTCATTTCTTATACAACAGCAAAATGTGCCTTTGCCATGAAAATATCCATCTAGCAAATAATGTTCCTAGTTATTTGGCGTAGAAGAATGAGTCTGCAAAAATATTCAAAATTACGTGAACAGCCATTCAAAGAAAGAAGTTTCATTGAAAAGAAAAAGTTTCAGACTCAAAAGAGGCTAAGCTCTCTAATTGCTAAAGAAACTCTTAAATTTTAGGATCAAGTGTTTATTATAACAAAAATAGTAAAATAGTTTACCCGACTCTGGCACGGAATTAGATTTATTTTTCGTGCATAATAAAATAACACTGGGAGATAATGGCAAAATGGCTTTAGAAATTGCTCCTGCAATAAGAACATATTGCCACAGAATACTATGGCAAATAATTATCTACAAATATTATATAGATACTGTAGTTTATTCAGAGACACAGTATTCTCTACTCAAATTTTAGGACAAAATGGATATATGGAGTCACGGAAACATTGCATAACACTATATTTTCTACAATAAAAGTACGTCAAGTATAAATGGAGGGAAACGCTGGTAAAGCCGTGAACTTCATGATATAACCCGGTTATCAGTCAAGACTGAAAGAGTTGGATTCATCGCCACTTGCAGCCAGAAGAAAACGAGGGAATAATACAATGATTGTTGAATTCCTCCTTGTTTTTAACGGAGTTGAAAGAGAGCAATACTTTAAAATGAATGATATTAAAATTAGAATTTACAGTTCGGAGCTACGGAGAAAAAAAAACTCCTGTGAGGAATGCTAAAAAGAAAAAAGAATTGTTTATGTTAAAAAAAACTTGGTAATTGGAATTCGCTAAGCAAGCAAACTATAAATGCCAAATGCATTCATGGTTTTAAGGAAAGACATGACGAGTGTCAGTGAATATAATGGGACCATACAATGGGAATCTCCAGCATTTGGCTCTAACATGAGAGAACATAATTAAGAAAATACATCCGGAGAGCAGACTGCAGTACAATAACAATTTGGATGTACAGTTTTTATCTTCGTGGCACTCATTCCAAAATGAAAAGAAAATTAAATCTATGAACAACCACCAACATCGGCTTACAACCTAACCTAACCCAACAGGCGTAGCGCAAAGAAAATTAACAGATATACTCCTACACGATGTATTACCTGGTACTCTCTTCGCAAATTCCACGACCCGCTGTATCGATGGGGTCATGAAGACAGCAAAGGATTGCCACAGGGTGATTTTCTGCTGTTCCAAGGCATCCATGGTGGAGGTGGCTGCCTCCGGATCACTGTTGACCTCGGCAGAATTCTGATTGTGAAAGAACAAGATTAATAATAATAATAATAATAATAATAATAATAATAATAATAATAATAATAATAATAATAAACAATAATAAATAATTATTATTATTATTATTATTATTATTATTATTATTATTATTATTATTATTACTATTATTATTATTGAAATTCGTATATTCTGAAAGCTTATAACATTTCCTGAGGAACCATTAACAATTGCATTCGTTCTTCCTATACTAAGGCCAAACATGAAAACCATAAAGTTTATTCATGACTAGAAAGCAACTAATAATGGAAAGAAAACAGGAAAAATATCTTGGTTTAAATTATGTAAAACGGAAGATATTCAATATAAACAACAAGAAAGATTTTGATTATTATTTTTTTAGTGATTGCATCCTCTGACCTTCGCGATCAACCTAGGTTTTTCTTTTTTTATACTTCACATTAAAAATACAATTGTGAATCCTTTCATGCACTTGCTTTTGGCTCACAGCACGTAAATGAGAAAGATAACTTAAATATAGATTGCATTAACTGTAATTCATGAACAGCATACGCTCTGTCACTGAATACAGCTTTCCCCAGAACTTTACCCATGCCTTAGCCATGCACGTGTAGCCATGGCGTGGATGGTTTGATAATACTTACAAAAATAATGGGTTTCCTGACAAGAGCTCTCGTCTTCTCTTCTGTGTATGCACAATTGGCATGGTGGGCTTGTGATATGGTGAGAATAATGTCGTAAATAGCGAGCTGTTTATTCTCCACCTCTCTCGCCATCACTTCAGAACCTTCGCCTCTCATCTCACCCTCACGCTCCCGAGAGCGCTTCGGTACGCGCCCATACCGAACGGCTGAAGAGTAAAAATGACAGTAATAATAATAATAATAATAATAATAATTGAAATAATAATAATAATAATAATAATAATAATAATAATAATAATAATAATATATAATAATATATATTATTATTATTATTATTATTATTATTATTATTATTATTATTATTATTATTATTATTATTATTATTATTATTATTATTATTATCATTATTATTATTATTATTATCATTATTATTATTATCATTATTATTATTATTATTATTATTATTATTATTATTATTATTATTATTATTATTATTATTATTATTACTATTATTATTAATATTATTATTATTATTATTATTATTATTATTATTATTATTATTATTATTATTATTATTATTATTATTATTATTATTATTATTATTATTATTATCTCACGTTAGGCATCACTGAAATACTGAAGGTGACAAACTGATGACATTTTTTGTCACGTGACCGGACGTGCAAGAGGTTGGGAGCACATTCACATGAATCGCACCTTGATGTCAATTATCTGTGCTAATTTTCAATGGCATAGAGACGGGAATTTAGCTTTAGACCATGTTACTGTAGCAAGAACACCAATGAACTAAAAAAAATATGTTACCATCAGTCTTAATAGAAAGTTAATATTACAGAAATACAATAAATTATGCAAAGGAGTGTCAATTAACGGAATAAGACCCATAATACTTCAGTTTTATAATCTAACTAAAATTTTAAAGACATTATCTTCAATATATAATCAATAGGATGTGTACCCTTCTCTCTCTCTCTCAGGAAACAAATCTCTAATGAGACTCTTATATCTAGCTCTTGATTGGATAAATGAAAATTTTGAACTATCAACAAATAATTCTTGCAAATTAAGGAAGGGGCTTACATGAACATGTTATAATTAATAAATTATATAACATTCAGTATATCTGCACCGGGTTCCCACTCTGGGGGCAACAAGTTGAACAATCAAATGTGCTTTTTACAGTATCGCTTAGCTAGAACAATCGTGTGAAGAGGAGGCCAGGCTACTGGCGTTCCACTGAGGGCAATTGAAATATATATATATATATATATATATATATATATATATATATATATATATATATATATATATATATATATATATATATATATATATATATATATATATATAAGTGAATATCTAAATAAACAAACAAATAAATATATAAATAAACAAATTAATACATAAATAAATATATAAATAAGTAAAAATACTTACAGTCTCTGGACATGCCAACTGCGAGGCACTTCTTGAAACGACAATATTGACACCTGTTACGATTTAGTCTAATGACGAGACACTTGCCATCCCTTAAACACCTGTATTCGATCTGTTTCTGGATGCTGCGTCGAAAAAAACCCTGCAAAAGGTCAAGGTGAAGATGACAAGGCCGATAAAGATAAGTTCACGTGTTCAAAGATATATATACAGTATTTGTGAGAAATAGTTGCTATGAACAGCGTGCAAGGCAAATTCTCTCTCTCTCTCTCTCTCTCTCTCTCTCTCTCTCTCTCTCTCTCTCTCTCTCTCTCTCTCTCTCTCTCTCTCTCTCTCTCTCTCTCGCGTCTATTTTTTCACTTACCTTACATCCTTCACATGACGTGACACCATAGTGGTATCCTGACGCTTTATCTCCACAAACTTTGCACGGGACGAAGTTCTTATTAGTGGGAGTGGCTGAGGCTGGGGTCGGAGTACTGTCTGCTGCCTGGTAGCTTTGCTCTGTGGACAGAAAATGTATTTTGTTAACGATGGCATTTTATATAAAAAAAATATATATATATATATATATATACAAAACTTAATACATATAAAAATACAATCAATTGGGGTTAACCTCCTAGTCAATAGCGATATTTCTTATAAAAAATAGACAATGGAATTGTTTAAGTTCAGACATGAGGCAGTCTTGCTTGGTGAGAACGAAACAAGGTTGCAGGTACTTCGCGAACGGATTTGAAAGCGAATGAAAAAAGGGCATCTTAATGGTAAATATAAGTATGAAAGGTGGTCAAAAGATGGCGATAAGCACACGGGAAGTGGATGTACATATAATTGATTACATGATGGTGGCCCATAGACGATCGTAACACGCCTCGAGAAACGACTCGCATCAGAGTGATAAATTTAGAGATGTCAATGACAAAAGGAGAGAAAATACTTTGAGATGTCCAGAAGAAGACAGGTAGAGATGTAAAAATAATACTACACTAAATGTTTTTGTTTTGAATATCAATAATTAATATATAACGTACATGAAAATAAATAAAAAAAAAGGTGTTTTATATGAAGTGTATATAGGCGGTGAAAGGAGAATTAATGAAGCTAGAAA
>JAXCGZ010023496.1:32500-37673 GCA_037179515.1 Halocaridina rubra
TTCCTTGTCCATGTGCCTGAAGGCTACCCTTACATTTGATAAGAATGCATATGCTGCCCTTACTACGCCATTTATATGTATTTCTGGAGACAAATCTGCCAATATGTTTACTCCTAGATCTCTCTCATTTTCTGTCTCCTGAAGTTGTACTCCAGCCACCGAGTAGTCAAGCTTGGGCCTTCTTGCACTTGTACCCATTCTCATTACCTTACATTTTGAGGTATTGAATTTCATTAGCCACTTTTCTGACCACTCATGCAGATTATTTAGATCCTCCTGAAGTTCTCTACCATTGTTCTCGTTTTTTACTTTCTTCACAATCTTTGCATCATCTGCAAACATATTCATGAATGAATTTACAGACTCTGGTAGGTCATTTACATATACAAGGAACAAAAGTGGCCCTAAAACTGAACCCTGTGGAACTCCACTACTAACTCTTCTCCATTCAGACACTGAGTGTCTTACTCTAACCCTCTGTTCCCTTCCTTCTAAGTAAGTTTTTATCCATTCCAAGACATTTCCACCTATTCTAGCCATTGATTGCAGCTTCCTAATAAGTCTCCCATGTGGAACAGTGTCAAACGCTTTCTGGAAGTCTAGGAATATGCAATCTGCCCAGCCCTCTCTTTCCTGTGTGTGTGTGTGTGTGTGTGTGTGTGTGTATGTGTGTGTGTGTGTGTGAGTGTGTGTGTGTGCGTGCGTGCGTGCGTGCGTGAGACAAATAAATATCTAAAGAGAATCTCAATAACTAGGGTTAGCTAATCTTCATTTTGATGGGTTCTGCACTCATGAAATCTACACTCAGGCGTCGAAAAAGAAGAGGCCTGGCTTATATATACACTCGAGAAGACATTTCCCCAAGAGCCACGACTCGGGCTAAGTGTGGTAAATGAAACCGGTTTCGAAGAGAGAACTGGTTTCAAAATAAAATTGCAAAATGATTCAAGAGGACTGGATAGTATTATCTAATAATACTTTCCTCTTATTTTTCACAGTTAGGTTCTAGTTTATTTGTTTTTTTACTTTTCATGTAATATTTTATTTGGTTTATTTGTTAATGTTAATGACTTTTTTTTTTTTACAGATTAAATACTTTTACTACTCAATCCACCAATTCTACCACTTTTTTGGGGGTGGGGGGTGGGGGGTGGGGAGAAAGGGACTCTATTACTTCAAACAAATCTTGAGACATGTCACGAAAGAAGTATGGCTGATGTCGATATTATGTTTCAATTAATAAAATAAATGACTAATAAAATAATTAAATTATTTATTTGCTGACAGACTTATTAACCATTTCCTTGGTCTTGCTTTTCTTCAGATATTTTTGCAAGCTAAATGAAAGATAACGAGTTTGCGCACATATTAGAGGTGTCAAATTATAAAATGGATCAATCCCAGAAGAACCGCCTGATGTAATATTTAGGTGCTTCAACTGGAATGAAAGTTAGGTTAGATTAACTTTGGTTGAGTAATGCGTTAGGCACATATTACAGTTAATTCTACAAAAATATGCAATTTACAAAGTGACTGAAAATTTACGTCTATTTACAAATGGATTGATTTTATATACTGACTGAAACACATTTAGTTATAAGTGCAGATTTCTTATCGTACATGCGTATTCATTTTTTTTTTTTTAGGATGGGATAGGATAGGAGGAGAAAAAGGGGAGGGGATTAAGGATATAAGGGAATTGGAGGGAAAAGCACGAAAATTAAATAAAGTAAGAGAGAAAAAAGAGAGGGGCAAACCTTCGTGCTAAGTTTTGATCTGGAATTCAGATTCTGATTTGTATTCATCTACCTAACCTGCTTTGACGGGAAAGAGCACTGTCCGCGAATCCCCGTCTTCTAGGCACACAACATTACTGGGATCAAGTAAAGATAACGACTCCCAGTACATTAAATAACCCCGTAAATTGCTAAGTTAGGTTAATGCCTAACCTAACCTACACTATCCAAAATTTCCCGTAAATTGTTATAGGTTCGGTTAAGTTAGGTTAGTATAGATTAGCTTAGGTATTAACCTGACATAGCCTATCAATTTACGGGGTAATTTAAAGTACTGGGAGTTGTTACTTTTATTTGATCCACTATTGTTGTATGAGTGAATCGAAGACGTTCTCTTCAACGAAAAGTTCAACAGTTTTACTATTGATCAGTTTATGACTACTACTAAAGCTTCTGCTGGTACTACTACTACTAATATCAATAAAGTAATAACAATAATAGCAGCAGCAGCAACAGTAGTAGTAGTAGTAGTAGTAGTAGTAGTAGTAGTAGTAGTAGTAGTAGTAGTAGTAGTAGTAGTAGAAATGATAATAATAATAATAATAATAATAATAATAATAATAATAATAATAATAATAATAATAATAATGATAATAATAATAATAATAATAATAATAATAATAATAATAATAATAATCATTATCACTGGACCCGAGAGGCAGTTATAGTGCCATTTGAACATTATAAAAATGTACACAAATGAATTAAGGATATTATTACCGCAGACTTTTGTCAATCAATTCTCGTATAAAAATGCAAAATATGCAATATAAAAAATAAGCAGAAAGAAGAGACAAGGAAACTTAAGACGAGAAAAAAATATATATTAAATAAAAGGCGAAAAGATAGAAAAATGGATTCAGAACAGAAAGCAGAGAAGAAGAAGAAGAAGAAGAAGAAGAAGAAGAAGAAGAAGAAGGAGAAGGAGGAGGAGGAGGAGGAGGAGGAGGAGGAGGAGGAGGAGGAGGAGGAGAAGGAGAAGGAGAAGGAGAAGGAGAAGGAGAAGAAGAAGAAGAAGAAGAAGAAGAAGAAGAAGAAGAAGAAGAAGAAGAAGAAGAAGAAGAAGAAGAAGAAGAAGAAGAAGGAGAAGGAGAAGGAGAAGGAGAAGAAGAAGAAGAAGAAGAAGAAGAAGAAGAAGAAGGAGAAGGAGAAGGAGAAGAAGAAGAAGAAGAAGAAGAAGAAGAAGAAGAAGAAGAAGAAGAAGAAGAAGAAGAAGAAGAAGAAGAAGAGAACCCATTCTTCTGATAGAGCGAGTTACTCTGCAGCTGGGTATTATGAATCTATCAACAGCAGTATTTACCTCTCTCTTTCATTCCTTAAATTTTACTTTCTTTTATACCCCCTCATCTCATCTGGTTCACTGAGTACACCCTGTCTCTTTTTTCATATCATTTCTTCTCAGTGTCATAATTACATCATTGCATATTAATTCCATTCGTAAATACATCTCTCTGCCAGCATTTGGGATAGGTTGGAGAGTATATTGGCGTCATTCATAGAATGGGCCCCCTCAACTCCGCATGTACAGGGTGTTTCGTTAGATGAGTAGGATTAGTGTAAGGGCCCTTGTCTTCACGAACTCGAAATTTGACAAGGGCAAATATTGTGTGCTGCAGCTCTTAATAAAGACTCGGTTACCATATATCTTGATCTATTGTATTTTTGTCCAGATTTTTGTCTGAATATATGAGGACACTATCCAAAGGGTCGTATCAATATCCCTTTGTGATAACTCGTAAAATACTAAGTTGACAGGGATGAGTATATGGTTTACCCGATTGATTCAGTTTTCAGTCTATAAAAGCTATTTCCTCAACTGAGAGCCCGTTGCCTGCCGAGATAACATGATCTTCTTCTTCTTCTTCTTCTTCTTTTTCTTTTTCTTTTTCTTTTTCTTTTTCTTTTTCTTTTTCTTTTTCTTTTTCTTTTTCTTTTTCTTTTTCTTTTTCTTTTTCTTTTTCTTTTTCTTTTTCTTTTTCTTTTTCTTCTTCTTCTTCTTCTTCTTCTTCTTCTTCTTCTTCTTCTTCTTCTTCTTCTTCTTCTTCTTCTTCTTTCTATGCTTAATCTCTCCTTATTCCTCATCCTTCTCTGTCATACTACTAGCTCTTCTTCTTCTTCTTCTTCTTTTTCTTATTCCTACTTCTGCTTCTTATTATACAAACTCCTTTCTTGCCGTTGGTCCTATCTCTTTTTCATTAACACTCTCATCTTCCTTTTTTTTTCTTTTCTGATTCTCATTCAATTTTTTATATATACTTATTTCTTCTACTTCAGCCATTTCTCTTTACTATCCTTAAACTTTTCTTCCAATTCCTCTTTCTAATTACTGTTATACTTTATACTTTTTCACCTTATTTTCCTTATTTTACTTATAATTTTCTATTTCCATTTCTTTTCCTCTTCTATTTTCTTTCTATTTTTTACTTTATTGCTCTTGTTTTCGTCTTTTCTTTTCTTTCCTTCTTCTTTTTATAATCTTTTTCATCTTTTTCCTCTCCCTTTTCTTCTTTATCATACTTTCTTATGCCTGCTTCCTCTTATCATTACAAAAATTCTCCTCCTCCAGCTTCTTCTACTTCTTCTTTCCCGTCCTCCACCCTGAAACCTCTCTCTTCCTCTCTCTATCTAACGGTTCCGGAATGTGTTGTATGTGTGCGTGTGTATATATATGTGAGCATATGTGCGCATGTGTATACCTGATATCTTTCAGGTATGAATTTATGTATATAGGAAAGGTTACTTGGGCCGGGGGAAGGGCTTGGCCTATGGATCGAGAGAGAGAGAGAGAGAGAGAGAGAGAGAGAGAGAGAGAGAGAGAGAGAGAGAGAGAGAGAGAGAGAGAGAGAGAGAGAGAGAGAGAGAGAGAGAGAGAGAGAGAGAGCGAGAGAGAGAGAGAGAGAGAGAGAGAGAGAGAGAGAGACTTCTACTTGTTTGTCAAGGATTACCTCAGTGAGGTTTACCCTAAGAAAACGTAGCAAATAATACCAAAACAATATCTTTAAAACTTAAATTGATAAAAAAATTGTTATTTGCAGTGTCAGAGAAGATGGTGAAGAACAAGAATCAGAAGAAGAAAAAGAAGAAAAAGAAGAAGAAGAAGACTAAGGAGAGAGAGAGAGAGAGACTGTTCCGATTAGCTACTAAAAGTTTTGATATATATATATATATATATATATATATATATATATATATATATATATATATATATATATATATATATATATATATATGCGTATATGTATGTATATATAAATAGATAGATAGATAGATAGATAGATAGAGAGAGAGAGAGAGAGAGAGAGAGAGAGGAGAGGAGAGCGAGAGAGAGAGAGAGAGAGAGAGAGAGAGAGAGAGAGAGAGAGAGAGAGAGAGAGAGA
>JAXCGZ010023497.1:0-5000 GCA_037179515.1 Halocaridina rubra
GCTGAATAGATTAATATCTTTGCTCTCGAGGCCACCTTGGAGAAAAATGAAGTACTCTGGTTAATATAATACAAAGTATATAAACTATATAAGTCAAGCATGCGTTAAAAAAAAAGAGATAAAATCATGAACTTATGCGTATTTCTTACTGTATTTCTACCTCCCCCTATGTTTATATGGGGTAGTATTTCTTAACGGCATCCTGGAGGGTGGTCTCTTAGGTTCAAAGCTTATCGGCTGCTCCCATTCCTGACATCAACCCTTAACAATTATCCGAGATTAGGAACGGCACCATGTGGAGCTGCTTTCACCCCCGTGAGATGATTGTTTCCTCTCCGTTATCTTCATTATTATCATTATTATTATTATTGTTATTATTATTATTATTATTATTATTATTATTATTATTATTATTATTATTATTATTATTATTATTATTATTATTATTATTATTATTATTATTATTATTATTATTATTATTATTATTATCATCATTATTATTATTATTATTATTATTATTATTATCATCATCATCATTATCATTGTTATTTGTTTTCACAAAAAAGAAGCAATAGTAGGCATTGAAATTCTATAACTATAAATTTCGTACAAAGCAAAACTAAAATATGGTTAGAGGAAAGAAAGAAAATTATTTGATATCTGTGAATTCTCCTGCTTTACCTGTCAAATAATTTACAGACCAACGCATAAACTATACATTAGTCACATTTATCCAATATTCCTAAGTGACCACAAAGCCCCAAAACAAATAATTCAAGTATGAATTATATATTCATTTCCAATACTTAAAATAAGTTTTTTTTTAAGTTACATTACATGAGAGAGAGAGAGAGAGAGAGAGAGAGAGAGAGAGAGAGAGAGAGAGAGAGAGAGAGAGAGAGAGAGAGAGAGAGAGAGAGAGAGAGAGATTCATTTGGTATTTAAGGACCCAAAAGGTTATATAGAAAATTAGATAATCAAAAAGCCTTTCTGCTGGATACTATAAAAAAGCCTTTCTGCTGGATACCAACTGCTATAAACTATTGGATTAAAATTCCTCAAGTCCTCACAGCAGGTAACAGCTTATTTAATACTAATACCACTTTCAAGGTTGTGGGTAAATCGATCGGGATGACATTATTTACAACTGAAGTCAAATTTCGGTGGAACTTCGCGCTTAGACTGAAGGTAACTTCATCAATTTATAAGTACTTACAACGACTGCACGTAATTAGGAGACAGTAATATAAGGATTATAGTTAAAGCTCCATCAGCATCGTAAAATGACTGTATGTAACCCTATAATACTGTAGCTACTTGCAACAACAGTAGATATAATTATTATACATTCACTATGTACACGAACTTTGGGTAACCCTATGGGACTGTAACTACTTACAAGATCTTTGGTAATAAATACAAAGGTTTCAAACAAGCGTATCACACTACAGTTATTTACCGGATTGAAAGTATACCCCTCAGACAGTAACTACTTACAAGGAGTGTAGGTAAACCTATTAGACTGTAACCAATCAGAAAGACTGCAGGTAATACTCTCGTAACTACTAACAATACCGATAAGCAATTTCTTTCAAATTGTAACTATATACAATATCTCTAGGTATTCCAATCAGATTATAACATCTTTCAAGAAGTGCAAGTAAAGATATGAGAATGTAAGAATTGCAACTCTTTTTAACGATTGTAGGTATACCTCCGGTGGTTCCATAGAATAAGTGGAGGTAGACCTATCGCTCACCTTTCACTGACATTTATGACTAATAACTGAATATTGCTTTAGCTATGAAATATGTAGTTTACTTGTAAAACCACATCAATTTCTCGGTACTCTCTTTAGTTTAGGATCAATCGGGTTTTAGAGGGTGGAGTTTATTAACTGTCTCTCTCCATTCTCTTATTTACACCTTCAATCTCGATCTAAAAAGGTATCTAAAATTAAACCCTCTGAGGTGGTTCGTACATCCATGGCTTGAACAAAATTTCTTTTGGTATATGAAGGAGAGGGGTGGCTTTCCTCACCAAGCTCAGGTGAAATACTGTTTTCAAGAATCCAGATTTCATTAAGGACAAAAATAGTAGTCTGGCAGATGTGTGTATGTGTGCGTGTGTGTGTGTATGTATATATATATATATATATATATATATATATATATATATATATATATATATATATATATATATATATATATATATATATATATATATATATATATATATATATATATATACATATGTGTGTGTGTGTGTGTGTATGAAGAAATTTTAAATTTTTTTTAAGGCTCTTACAGAATGAAACCATAAATGTTTGCAGAAGTCAGGTAACAGACAAATAAAGGTAGTTTACTCTAATCGTTCTGTAATTTCCAAGGCATGCTGAAACGCCCTCGATAGTGAATACGTTATAAAATTATAAACCTTAATGATGTGTGAGATCTAACTTAATAGCATCATTATGAGAATAAAATCAATTTTAACAATTCAGCTAGCAGCCTTTCTACGGGAAGTTAGGTTAGGATAGTTTGCTAATTATCTGACAAACGGAAGGCTATAATAAACAGAAACAGACTCAAAATAAGAAGAGTGTAATTCTATATAACCCTATTCTGGACGGTAACTTGAAAACCTTATTATTGGAATTTGAAACTTTTATGAACATGGTTAAAAGTCTTATCTAAGTAAATTATATAAGGTTACCTCTTATATTATCGTATTCAGGAAAGGGGGCGAAATAAAACGAAACATCTTCAGAAATGAAGAAATTAGTCTCTACTTTCCACGTCATAGGCCCGATTTCTTAAACAGTGTAAACCTAGGATACCATATTGTTAGTTAGCTAGACACATACAGATGGATTTCATAAATGCATCTGATGCGGTTGTGTATGGCTAGGATCCCGTACGGGATCCTAGCCATAAACAGAACCGCGTTAGAT
Source organism: Halocaridina rubra (assembly GCA_037179515.1). Classification (NCBI taxonomy): domain Eukaryota; kingdom Metazoa; phylum Arthropoda; class Malacostraca; order Decapoda; family Atyidae; genus Halocaridina; species Halocaridina rubra. The sequence goes on from JAXCGZ010023497.1 coordinate 2,954, forward strand.
GCGATTATGAAATCCATCTCTGTGTGTCTAACTAACTAACAATATGGTATCCTAGGTTTACACTGCTTAAGAAATCTGGCCATAGCAGGTAAGTTGAAAACTTTATTTTTAGAGTTTCAGTACTATCATCAAAGTGGTTAAGAGAATTTTACGGAAAGTTAGATTATGTTAGTATCCTGGATCGCACCTAGAAAAGGACATAAAAAAACGAAACATCTCACAAAATCAAGAAACTAGTTTCTCTTTCCCGGCTGTTATGGGAAGTAACTTGGAAACATCAGTATAAAATCATTGAACTTATCTCGATACAGATCAAAGTTTGCTACTAAGGAGCCAAGTTAGGTTAACTTGGAGGTGATAAAACAGGAGGATGAATACAGCAAAGTGATATAACGTCAAAAGTGTTAGAATATAAAAATTCAGCTTCCAGAATTTCCTACGTGAGGAGGTAACTTAAAACAACATTAATGATAAGTCGTTAACAGTTTTCCCTAGAAGTTCTAATAGACTACATTGCAGGCTACAACACGTAGTCGCCGTGGCTCAGTCGGTAGCGTCTCCGACTCTGAGGCGTCAGGTCGAGGGTTCGCGCCCCGTCACGGTCTGAGGTTAGCAAAGGCATGCACTCAGCGTAAGGATTACATCTGCCAAAACAAGTCCTTCGCAAGAAGGCAACCGTCCTAGCCCTTGGTTGATAAGGGAGTCCGTGACGTAAAACCGGAACCAAGCAGGCTACAACACAATTCAGAGCAGACCGGAAACAACTGCAAAACTCACAAAGTGAGAAAAATCATCACACAAAGTATTCAAAAAGTGAACGAGATAAGTAGCTATTAAATCCCCCTTGTATTGGAGGTAACTCAAAAACATCAATATGAAAAGACACACAAACACATTAGCCTATAAGCAAAACTATTTCTCTAAAACAGAACCATTATATTCTCCTATCTATCACAATACTTCAATAATGAGGGTCATAACTTTTATATTCAAATACTGTAAATTATTCTAGTGAGAGAGAGAGAGAGAGAGAGAGAGAGAGAGAGAGAGAGAGAGAGAGAGAGAGAGAGAGAGAGAGAGAGAGAGAGAGAGAGAGAGAGAGAGAGAGATCCGTTCTTTCTACTAGACCCCTGCTACGAATAACACATTGCGTCAAATCCAATCTTATGAGGATTGGATATCTTCTCGTTTATAGGTTGTAAATCATCATGGGATGATTGAGCGCTCCTTGTTATCAGGATCGAATGCTTGTTTTGTTTTATGTAAGCACATTAATGAAATATAAGGCTAAATACTTCTGAATTACATTCACCATTATTATTATTATAATTTTTATTATTATTATTGTATTATTATTATTATTATTATTATTATTATTATTATTATTATTATTATTATTATTATTATTATTATTATTATTATTATCATTATTATTCTACTACCACTACTACCAATATTGCTATTGCTACTACTACTAGTAGTACTACTACTACAAAAACTAGTAATAATTATAACAACAACAACTACAACAACAATAATAATAATAATAATAATAATAATAATAATAATAATAATAATAATAATAATAATAATAATAATAATAATAATAATAATAATAATAATAATAATAATAATTGTAATAATAATAATAATAATAATAATAATAATAATAATAATAATAATAATAATAATAATAATAATAATAATAATAATAATAATAATAATGTTGATGATGATGATGATGATAATAATAATAATAATAATGATAATAATAATAATAATAATAATAATGCTATGATATGATATATGATATTATATATGTGACATGATATAATATTTGATATATGAAATCATATGATATATGATGATACAATATGGCATATGATTTGGTATGATATATATGATTGGATATTTGATATGATATGATATGATATATGACATGGAATGATATATGAGATGATATAATATAATATGATATGACATTGAAGATATGATATGATATATGATTTGATATGATATATGATATGCTATGATATGATAGTATCTG
>JAXCGZ010023497.1:10000-37636 GCA_037179515.1 Halocaridina rubra
TAGAAAATTTCTGATAGATGGTTCAGATAAACAGAGAGAAGTGCAGACGGAGACACAGGAAAATAGTGAGATACATAGAAGGGAGAAATACACAGATAAAATGATAAACAAGAGATCTAAAGAGAGAGAGAGAGAGAGAGAGAGAGAGAGAGAGAGAGAGAGAGAGAGAGAGAGAGAGAGTCAAGTCAAAGTCAAGTCAAAAACTTTATTCCATCAAAAATGGCTATTACAGAGATAGATAGATAGATAGATAGATAGATAGATGAGATGAGATGAGAGTAGAGAGAGAGAGAGGAGAGAGAGAGAGAGAGAGAGAGAGAGAGAGAGAGAGAGAGAGAGAGAATCGACCCAGTTAACTAATCCGATCAATATCTCAAACCCTTTTCATCACAAAAGCACAGTAGAAAGAAAAAAAAAACAGCATTAAAGCTGACTAAACGTTCTCGAAAACAAAGAGATACGTCATCATTATTAGAATACGAGTCCTTTGAATACAGAACTTCACAAACACGAAAATACTTTTGGGTTTAACAAAAATGGTAAAATCTTTATATAGATCACCAACTCATAACAGATGAAACACACCATTGTGGAATGTATTTCGACCTATGACTTCGCTTTCTGGAACGCTATATATATATATATATATATATATATATATATATATATATATATATATATATATATATATATATATATATATATATATATATATATATATATATATATATATATATATATATATATATTATGACGCTATATCCAATTAAGGCAAGCAGGGTGGCCGCAAATGAAATAAAAGAAATAAGGCGATAGGTTTCAAAATACCCTGCCCACCCTAGAATATCATATATTAGTGTTTTCCGGCCGAAACACTATAAGATGGAATGGGGGAGGTATCAAAATATATTTTGTATTACATATAAATGCACTCACATAAGTATAGTAAAAATAAAGGTAGCACTAAGAGACAGGCGCAGAAAAACATGTATAAATGATTTTAAGAATTATGTAAAGGCCAAAATTTGTATATAGAGCACTTTTCTTGAATCCAAACTTGAAAAAATAAAATAACTAAAAGAGATGGAAAGAATTCAAAAGCGTGGTGCAAAATAGGTGCCTGAGCCACATGACTTGAGATTTGAGGCAAGATTGAAGGAAATCTATAGAATCAAGTAAGGATTAATGACCCCCAGAATATTAAAAACCTCATAAAGAGTTAGATTCACTTAGATTAGATTAAGTTTGCTCACTTTGGGTAACATTAAGTTGATTTAGGTTAGGATTGGTTAATGCCTAACTTAACTTAATTTATCTTATCATTTACGGGATTACTTAATGTTTTGGGGGTAAGTAATCTTTACCTGATCCATTCTTTCTACCTCCACTTTTAGGAGAACAAAGGGGGGGGGGAATTAAGAGATTTATTTTGTAATTCCTCCATGGCTAGGAAAAAAATTGAGGGGAGGATATGTTATGATGGTTTCGGTTTTACGTCACGAAGTCCCTTTTTTACTAAGGGCTATGACGGTTGCCTTCTTGCGAAGGACTTGTTTTGGCAGATGTAATCGTTACCCTGAGTGTATTCCCTTACTAACCTCAGTCTGTGACGGGGCGCGAACCCTCGACATGCCGCCTCAGAGTCGCGGACGCTACCATTTTTCCACGGAGACTACGGAAGATATGCTATGATGGGAGGCCTTAAATTCTCTTAAAACTCAGAGCCACAGTTTGAAGCTTCTTAGAGAAAAAAACCCGCATGATGTAAGTATGTGCGTTTTCAGAGTAGCAATAGCTGATAAACGAAGTCTTTAACAGAGAAAATTGCATATGATTAAAACAAACCGCTTTAAATATGATTTGATATATATCGGTTTTACGATCTGTAAAACCGATCAAGGGGCGTAAGTTATGAGCAGGATACTTTCTCGTAAGCACAATTAGGTAATTACAGATATATAAAAATATCTTTAAGGAATGGTATGACAACGTCTTACTAAACCAAAAAAATCGACTTGGTTATAGGGAGTAACGCTCGTAAGACTCACCCCTTAAACATATATATATTTTTTTTATTATTGTGACGCCAGGACGGGCCAAAAATAATAAAAATAAAACAGCCCTCATCGAGCCTGGGCCCGAAGAATACATAAAGTAAAGAGGAACAGAGATGGAAAGTGTAATGACTTGTCAGCTGTGAAGGGATTATAATAGATGTGTAATGAATATCCAAGAATATTCAGTGTAGCTGTAAGCATAGAAATAGAACCGTAACTGAAGAAAGAGTTAACATCGAACTGTCCTGGACAGTCCTATTTAAGTTCAGAAAATATATTAATCACAAAATATAAAGTTCTTCTAGGAGATTTCTCATAATTATCAGTGTATTAGCAAAATCGACCAGAAGACGGGAAGTTACGAGCATAAGGAGCTCTCTCATAAACACAGATGATCACATGCAGCTTTAAGGAAAGACAGAGATAGGTATCAGTGAATAAGAAAAATAGACCAAAACACAGGGAGTTACGAGCAGAAGGCTCATTCAATTTTTTTTAATTATGATTGTGACAACAGGACGGGCCAAAAAAAAAAAAAAAAAAAAATCTACCCTTATCGGGTCTGGGCACGAAGAAAACATAGAGAGAAACAGAGATGGGGAGTATTGGGACTTGTCAGATATGTGTAACGAATATCTAAGAATATTCGGTGTTGATGTAGGCGTAGAATCTAACAACAAATAGACAATTACATACATGCTTACTTACGCATGTAAACATTGGTTAAGGAAAAATATGTATCAGAAAATGAATAAATTGACCAGCATAAAAGGGTTACATATGAGCCTCTCTCCCATAAACACAAATAGGTTATTAACCCCCTATTGTTACTGAGATTAGTGATGGAAAAATGCAACACGCTAGTTATCGATATATAAGCTTAAGGGATCCCATACACGTTACGATAGGCCTTGAGGGCACCAGACAGATTTTGGTGGATTCGATCAAATCGGATCGTGTATGGCCTGGTTTTGGACTATCCGTGCGACTGATGGTTTATCGGATGATCACCAAGCAATGTTTGGTTTTCAGATACGCAGAGTCAGCGAGATCAGATCGAATCGCACCGTGGGTGTGGAGGTTGCGAGGCCAACTATTAGTTACTTCACCAAGGGCGTAGTGAGAGGAACGCCAATATGAATTACTATTTGGCAGATCTGTCAAACGAAAAGAAAATAATGACGTCAACAAAAATATTTGTAAAGAAAAAAATATTTATAAGCTAATATTAGTATAGCAAGAGATTACAAACCAGCTATTATTAGATCCAGAAAAACACTGTCAATTTTAGTACAGAGAGAAAGCTAATACTGACGCAGAAAAATATATAATAGCTTCAATTAATATTCGTATAACAAAAATTAAGGATTCTGTCGATATTATTAGAGTAAAAAATGACTGCTAATATTGATAGAGAAAAACAAGTAATAATGATAATAATAATAATAATATATAATAATAATAATAATAATAATAATAATAATAATAATAATAATAATAATAATCAAGTAATAGATAATAATAATATTAATAACAATAATAATAATAATAGTAATAATAGTAATAATAATAATAATAATAATCCCCCAATAATAATAATAATAATAATAATAATAATAATAATAATAATAATAATAATAATAATAATAAAAAAAAAAAAAAATATAATAATAATAATAATAATAATAATAATAATAATAATAATAATAATAATAATAATAATAATAATAATAATAATAATAATAATAATAATAATAATAATAATAATAATAATAATAATAATAATAATATTAACAATAATAATAATAAACGTTATCTGGCAAGAAAATATTTCATTTGAACTATAATACAAATTGGATATAAAATATTTTGAATGTCATGAAACTCTGTAAAAAATTTGGCTCGAATTCCGTTCATATGGTATAAAATATTGGAAATTCTTTCGTATAGCTTATTCACATTCTGAATATCATAAACATAAGCACAAGCTATTTGTGTGTGATGTATATATATATATATATATATATATATATATATATATATATATATATATATATATGTTTGTATATATATATATATATATATATATATATATATATATATATATATATATATATATATATATATATATATATATATATATATATATATATATATATATATATATATATATATATATATATATATATATATATATATATATATATATATATATATATATATATATATATATATATATATATATATATATATATATATATATATATATATATATATATATATATATATATATATATATATATATATATATATATATATATATATGTATATATATATATATATATATATATATATATATATATATATATATATATATATATATATATATATATATATATATATATATATATATATATATATATATATACAAATATAAATATAAATATAAATATAAATATATTTACATATATATATATATATATATATATATATATATATATATATATATATATATATATATATATATTATATATATATATATATATATATATATATATATATATATATATATATATATATATATATATATATATATATATATATATATATATATATATATATATATATATATATATATATATATATATATATATATATATATATATATATATATATATATATATATATATATATATATATGCATATATATATATATATATATATATATATATATATATATATATATATATATATATATATATATATATATATAAATATATATATATATATATATATATATATATATATATATATATATATATATATATATATATATATGCATATATATATATATATATATATATATATATATATATATATATATATATATATATATATATATATATATCTATATATATATATATATATATATACATATATATATATATATATATATATATATATATATATATATATATATATATATATATATATATATATATATATATATATATATATAGATATATATATATATATATATATATATATATATATATATATATATATATATATATATATATATATATATATATATATATATATATATATATATATATATATATATATATATATATATATATATATATAATATATATATATATATATATATATATATATATATATATATATATATATATATATATATATATATATATATATATATATATATATATATATATATATATATATATATATATATATATATATATATATATATATATATATATATATATATATATATATATATATATATATATATATATATATATATATATATATATATATATATATATATATATATATATATATATATATATATATATATATATATATATATATATATATATATATATGTCGTATGACTTCCGTCATGCTGAAGCCAGTCCGCCATGCTGAAGCCAGAATCTGAAACTTGTAACAGATCTTGAGGGGTAACGGTTGGTCGAGGGCACAGAGATTTTATTACAATGTTTGTAGAAAGTGTCAAGGAAATATATGACCGGAACCGTGAGACTTAGGATCTGGCATCGAGAAGGGCAGGAAAGGCCAGGAAGTTAGCCATTTCCTAAACCGCAGGAAACATAAACTTGTGTTTCGTACGCAGGTACACGCCCAGGAGAGATGCCCAATAACTCCTCCCCGGAAGTAGGCGGGATTCCACTTTGAACCTGGCGTTGATTAGCTGGACTAGATCTCACTGATTTGATTGGAGAATTGGATGTTAAGCCACGCCCTGCCCCTGGGGGTATTTCAAGAGCCACCCGGGGCAGAGACAGTTAGTTAGAACTTTGCCAGGGGCACGAATAGATCATAGATTGTGATAGTCATAGGGTGGGGGCATTGAGGCGTCGAAGTTGTGTTGTACTCTAGAATAAATATAAGCAAAGGATTCACTGCGTGTCCATTCTTACCTTGTACCCGTCTGGTACTAATAATTATAAGTATATATATGTAGGAGGAAAACCCCTACGTCAGTGGTGGCAGTGCGGTACGGATCTTCACGAGAGAAAAAAAAAAAAAAAAAACATACGAAGAGACAGGTGAATGCCAGTGCAGACCCGTGCAGAGAAAATAAGAATGGCAAAAGCAGAAATCCAACATCTCCCAATTCAAGAAATGAGTGACGAGGCCAAACACCGGAGAATTCTCGAACTGGAGGAGCAAGTGCGGCGCCTACAAGCACGCGCCGACGCCGCTCCGTCGAGAAGGAACCCGGTCGACGTCGACACCCCCGACAGTGAAACCGACGCCTCAAACATCGACGAACAGCCGGCCGCTCCGAACCCCGTGGTGACACAGGGAACGCAGCAGGCCATGCCCCCACCCTGTGCCCTGGTTGTAAAGACGCCTCGAGTCAAAAATTCACTTTTATACCTCGACGGCGCAAATGTAAAAGACCGCGAATGTCCGTCCATAATTCCCGCGACCGACTTCCTGAAATACTTGGGTCTGCGGATGAGAAGTGACGAGTGGTCAAATAGAGAATATTATAAAACTTTGAAGGAACTATTTCTAAGATATTTCTTAGTAAGCCGAAGTGTGACCGGAGCATTGAGTGAAAATGCCCATTACAAGAGGTATAAGTTGCCGGATCCGACCAAGAAGACGGCGATTCGTCGATTTTACTCGAAGAGAAGAAGGAGAACCCTCTCCTTCCTTGCCTTCTGCCATGAAGTTCTCCAGGACCACCTCCTTAAAATAAGCTAAGTACTTGTGATCTGTATCCAGTGAGTAATGGGACAATTAGTAAAAGAAATTGAGGTCGGTGGACGCCGCCATTTTTTCTTGTAGTTATGCTTTGACTCAGCCAACCCGCTTATAAGGGGTGTGGCGCTTAATAAGTTGATAAAAGTAGAATTTCTGTACCCATTACTAACATGGATAATTTGTACTAATAGCTATAAGCAGTAATAAACTCCATTTTTTGTTATAATTTGAATAATGTAAAGAAATTTCGTTGGAAGTGCGTTCCATTTATTTGTATTAATGCTTAGATTGAATTTTAAGAACGCGAATGTATCGATTTTTAATTGACAAATTTAATGCACGTGAAATCACTATTACAGTCTATTAATTTCTAAAGCGTAAGAATTATAGTGAGAAATATACGTGCATCTGCTTTTAAGAGTTTCATAGACCACGTGTGGTTTTCGAGAAAGGAATGCGGAAGTGACCATTCGATCTCCCAACCTCGTTATTGTAAATCCGTAGTAATTGTACTGATCCTTGATATTTAATGTACGTGAAATCATTGTTATATTAATTTCTTAAAGCGTAAGAAATCGAGTGTTACGATTGCGCCTGTTTTTAAGTTTTTTTTTTTCTTTTTTTGTTTGTTTTTATCCGCGGGAGTAATTTTTAGCGAGAGAAAGACATAAACGACAGATCGTTCTTTTTGTGTTATGATGATAGGGAATTAATATTACGATACGTGTGTGGCATGTTCTTTTTGAAGAATAAGACATTTTCGTGATATTAGTTAGAGATGAGTTTTTTTATTTCACGCTATGCAGGTGAAAGTAAGAGTAAATTAGAGTAGTTTGTGCTGTCCTAGAATAGGGAAGGTTTTTCAGTGTCACCCAAACGTAGCTTCAAGGGAGTAGAATGTTTGTTTGTTCGTTAGAATGGGACTTAGGACTGGTGAGGAAGTCTGTGACCGCACGGCTCAGCCGAGATTTCACCTTTACTCTTCTTCAGAGAGACCGGGAAAGGAAAACCAACATGTTGTAAATAAAAGGGACTTTCACAGACAGAAAGGAGATGATTGACTTGAAAGTGATATAGCGAATGTGATAGCGAGTGAGTATGAATGACTGGGGTATAATGGGGGTGTCGTATGACTTCCGTCATGCTGAAGCCAGTCCGTCATGCTGAAGCCAGAATCTGAAACTTGTAACAGATCTTGAGGGGTAACGGTTGGTCGAGGGCACAGATATTTTATTACAATGTTTGTAGAAAGTGTCAAGGAGATATATGACCGGAACCGTGAGACTTAGGATCTGGCATCGAGAAGGGCAGGAAAGGCCAGGAAGTTAGCCATTTCCTAAACCGCAAGAAACATAAGCAAGTGTTTCGTACGCAGGTACATGCCCTGCAGAGATGCCCAATAACTCCTCCCCGGAAGTAGGAGGGATTCCACTTTGAACCTGGCGTGATTGGCTGGACTAGAGATCCCTTGATCTCATTGGAGAATTGGATGTTAAGCCACGCCCTGCCCCTGGGGGTATTTCAAGAGCCACCCGGGGCAGAGACAGTTAGTTAGAACTTTGCCAGGGGCACGAATAGATCATAGATTGTGATAGTCATAGGGTGGGGGCATTGAGGCGTCGAAGTTGTGTTGTACTCTAGAATAAATATAAGCAAAGGATTCACTGCGTGTCCATTCTTACCTTGTACCCGTCTGGTACTAATAATTATAAGTATATATACGTAGGAGGAAAATCCCTACGTCAGTGGTGACACTTGGTGGGATAATAATAAAATCCCTACGTCAGTGGTGACGCTCGGTGGGATAATAATAAAATCCCTACGTCAGGGGGGTTGCTCTAGGGGGTGAAATCGCGGAAAGCACCGTTAAGAAGCATGATTGGGGAGTCTGCGAGGATCGTTCCCCTGCTCCGCCAGGTCCTTCTGCATGCCATATCAGAGTGTATTTATGGGAGCTGATGCGCTGTTGCAATATCTAGTGAGGGATATGTTTGAGAAAGTAATTCTCCGCCTGCCCAGATATGGTTGAAATGCCGAGTTTGTTTTATTTTTGTTTTGTCCCCTACTCCGCCATTGAGATTATTATTCGATTTCCGAGAGATTCCAAGATAGATGTTACGTGATAAAGGACGTGAATCTATGAATGATTCTTTATTTTCTTTGCTAGCTGCAGTATATACATTATTTGTCTGAAGAGATATGTTAGATTGATAAAATAAAACTTTGCGAGTTTTAGCCATGATAATGTTTTATCAAAATTATTTCAGCTTGGTCATAAAGAAAGAGTGAGAGCTGACACGAAATGACAACAAGAATGTTACACAGCTGTATCCCGTATTTGAGAGAGCAGAAGTTTATCCAGAAGCCAAAAGAACAGGGGAGAAAACAGCGCCCACATGCGCACCCCCGTAAAAGCAAACAGACAGAGCAGTTATAAGTCAAATTCGAGATAGTAAAAGAATATATATATTTTATGTTTGAATTGTCCATGTACAACTTCGTACGAGAATTTGAAACTTAAGCAAAATGCATTCTTTACTGTTGCTAATGAAATATAATTTTTGTTTTTATTATTGCATACACAGAGATAGACTTTTTATATTTTTTCAGATTCCCGTTTTTTGTTATATAGTTTTTGTACTGAAGAAATCTTTAAAATCTTACTTAAAGAGTTTTGAAAAGATTATCTAGAGATAACTATGGTTAATCCCTATCATTTTCATGAATTTTAGATTACAATTGAGCTAATTAAAGATAATTGAGATTATTAGAGATTATTTGCTGAGTTTTAAAGTTAAAATTAATGACACTTAAATCCTTTTTAAGAAGTTGTTAAGAAAAAGATATTTGTACTTTTGTTGATAGTAGTAGGGATAGTGTCACATATCATTTTAATCTTTTGTTTTAATTTCATCAGAGTGGGTGCGCTCCGACTCAACCCTCTGATTTATAGCAAGAAAAGAATTGTCATTATAGACGAGGATGTGTATGCTGTTACAGTAAAGTCCTTATTAAGATTAAACAGAAAGGAATGGATTTATGCTTCGACAGTTCTGCAGTTGTACACTAAGTTCTTTTTGCTTTTGTTTTTGTTAATGAGGGAATGAGAACAGCCGCTGACAATAAACGTAAGACTCTATCGATAGTCATTGCTAACGTTTGTTCACGTTCAATTGTTTATTTATTTTATTATTAGAGATACTCTGCGACAATTTTTTATTTTCAGTACAAGTAAAAGACAGAGGCCCATCTCAGCTGACTTGTGAGTGGAAACCGCAACGTATTTCACGGTCACCCAGCCTCTCTCTCTCTCTCTCTCTCTCTCTCTCTCTCTCTCTCTCTCTCTCTCTCTCTCTCTCTCTCTCCTACCTTTCACTCGACTCTGAGCCTGACAGAGGCTCCGTTCAATGCTAAAGGAACGTTGCTGTCTTTGATTTTTTGTGTGTGTTTTTTCCAGCGAAGCTAGGCGATAATTGTGCCTACATTTCATTGCAGTCAATAGATTGTTGCATGCTGTTATTGCATAAATACTGATAAGACATCGGTAGTACCGCCATTTGCATAAATGTTTGTGCCACATGCCGCAACTGTTTAGAGAATAGATAGAACTCCCATTGACAAATTGTGGAGCCAGCGAGTTGCCACTTATGCTCTATATATATACATTGATTATGACAGCAGGAATTTAAATATTAAAAGAGACTGTGTTAGAATGAGCATTGCTATGAAGTATAAGTATAGAACTCTGTTCTTACTTCTGAATGCCAGTCTCCATTGTATATATATTGATATTTCTGATTTAGTATATTTATTTTTATTGTTTATTATTCTTATTTTTAGATCATGATTATTAGTAATGTTATTATGTTGACTGATATTGTTGCTATCTCTCAATGGCCTATTGCTAATTATTATTTTTGAAATGAAATCAGCAGTAACTTGATGATTTGTATCTTTTATCTGAATTCATACTTGATGTTACTGTAGCCACCGCTAATAAGAATGTTTCTTTAGTGGCTTTTCTCAGCATTTAATGATTGTTCTTTTTGACATTTATAGTAGAGTAATGCTATGTAGCAGTTGCTAAGCCCTAAGTATCTTGGAATAATAATCTAGTTGGGTAGACACATACCTTCCATTACCACCCTATTCCTAGGCAGCCCCGACCTGCAAGTTCTAAAAGTCTTTAGATTTTGTCCGTCAGACAAGTCCCTAGTGCCCATTGAATAGAGATTGCAATCACTTGCAGTTGCAGGGGAGGCAAAGTATAGCCTCGATTACCAACGTATGGCCATTGTTGGTACCCTGAAGTCATAGGGAACCTTTCTTACAACTGTAGTAGTGACAGAGGTTCAAATTTTCATCCCGAGATCTGCTTCGAAGGTACGTGTGAGGGCCGTACAGGAAGAGAATCGCTGTGACGTTGCAGGTCTCCTGCGTGGTGGTCTTAGTCAAGATCGGCCGAGGGCGGGACGAGGAAGCCGGGCTGGAAGGATTAGCGGGATGGGCCCAGTCCTTGTCCTTTTTGCTTTGCCTAACCGAGTAACGGAGATATGGCAACAAACCTGGGGCTGCAGCAAGGACGGCGGGGGAGTGAAAACAAAAGAATCCCCGAGGGAAACCGTGGAATCGCACCTAGCAAGAATTCATGAGCAAGGGACAGAGAAAACAAAAGTCGTCCTAGACAGAGAAAACGAAAGTCGTCCTGGACAGAGAAAGTAAAAGTCGTCCTAGACAGAGAAAGCGAAAGTCGTCCTGGACAGAGAAAGTAAAAGTCGTCCTAGACAGAGAAAACGAAAGTCGTCCTAGACAAAGAAATTAAGAGTCGTCCTAGACAGAGAAAACGAAAGTCGTCCTAGACAGAGAAAACGAAAGTCGTCCTGGACAGAGAAAGTAAAAGTCGTCCTAGACAGAGAAAACGAAAGTCGTCCTAGACAGAGAAAACAAAAGTCGTCCTAGACAGAGAAAACGAAAGTCGTCCTGGACAGAGAAAGCAAAAGTCGTCCTAGACAGAGAAAACGAAAGTCGTCCTGGACAGAGAAAGTAAAAGTCGTCCTAGACAGAGAAAACGAAAGTCGTCCTAGACAAAGAAATTAAGAGTCGTCCTAGACAGAGAAAACGAAAGTCGTCCTGGACAGAGAAAGTAAAAGTCGTCCTGGACAGAGAAAGTAAAAGTCGTCCTAGACAGAGAAATTAAAAGTCGTCCTAGACAGAGAAAACGAAAGTCGTCCTAGACAGAGAAAACGAAAGTCGTCCTAGACAGAGAAATTAAAAGTCGTCCTAGACAGAGAAAACGAAAGTCGTCCTAGACAGAGAAATTAAAAGTCGTCCTATCCATTGGTCTCTGAATAGTAATATAATATGAAAGTAACACATGTTTTGTTTCAGGAGTAGTTTTTAAGGCTTAATTTTAAGACAAATCAATGCCTCTAATAATGATAGGAATAGAATTTATGAAGGTAAGGTCTCTTATAGAAATTACTGTTGATGTTATGGTCTATTGCATTTTACATGTTTATACATGCTAATACTCTACTTAATTGTTTGCTAATGTTCTAAATGAGTCATAATTCTACTGTAATTAACTCAATTTTGTCTTTTAAAGAAACGAGAGAAGTAGATGAATTAATGTTTTGATTTAAACTGACTTTTTGATCTTAATTAATGTTTAATATTAGTTTCACACTGGAATTATGTTGTTTAAATATAAGAATATGTTTGTATTTCAGATTTCCAACAAGGAAATAGACCCTGCATGCTCTAGTTGTCTGTAAAAGTACTCTATATATGTTATGTTTGTGTAATTTGTATAGGAATTCTTAGAAAATAGCTTAAATAATTCGGCCCCCATTTCTATTGTAAACTAATGTTAGCTAGGATATGTCCAAGAGCTCCCGGAAAATTAGCCCATGCTTCGACTGAAATAAGAGATATTTCAGTTTTGGTTGGGAGGGATGTCGTATGACTTCCGTCATGCTGAAGCCAGTCCGCCATGCTGAAGCCAGAATCTGAAACTTGTAACAGATCTTGAGGGGTAACGGTTGGTCGAGGGCACAGAGATTTTATTACAATGTTTGTAGAAAGTGTCAAGGAAATATATGACCGGAACCGTGAGACTTAGGATCTGGCATCGAGAAGGGCAGGAAAGGCCAGGAAGTTAGCCATTTCCTAAACCGCAGGAAACATAAACTTGTGTTTCGTACGCAGGTACACGCCCAGGAGAGATGCCCAATAACTCCTCCCCGGAAGTAGGCGGGATTCCACTTTGAACCTGGCGTTGATTAGCTGGACTAGATCTCACTGATTTGATTGGAGAATTGGATGTTAAGCCACGCCCTGCCCCTGGGGGTATTTCAAGAGCCACCCGGGGCAGAGACAGTTAGTTAGAACTTTGCCAGGGGCACGAATAGATCATAGATTGTGATAGTCATAGGGTGGGGGCATTGAGGCGTCGAAGTTGTGTTGTACTCTAGAATAAATATAAGCAAAGGATTCACTGCGTGTCCATTCTTACCTTGTACCCGTCTGGTACTAATAATTATAAGTATATATATGTAGGAGGAAAACCCCTACGTCATATATATATATATATATATATATATATATATATATATATATATATATATATATATATATATATATATATATATATATATATATATATATATATATATATAAATATATATATATATATATATATATATATATATATATATATATATATATATATATATATATATATATATATATATATATATATATATATATATATATATATATATATATATATATATATATATATATATATATATATATATATATATATATATATATATATATATATATATATATATATATATATATATATATATATATATATATATATATATATATATATATATATAACCCAGCCACTGAGGGGGGCAAGCCAGCCTCCACTTGGTGCCGGTCCCAAGCCCGGGTAAATGGGGAGGGTTGGCGGCAGGAAGGGCATCCGGCCATAAAACTTTTGCCAAAACCAAAATATGGCCAGTACAGATAACTCGAGCCCACATAAAAGTGGGAAAAAGAGAAAGATCTGTACTGGCCAGAAACATCGACCCCACATAAAAGTGGGAAAAAGATGTAGACGAAGAAGAAGAAGAAGAAGATATATATATATATATATATATATATATATATATATATATATATATATATATATATATATATATATATATATATATATATATATATATATATATATATATATATATATATATATATATATATATATATATATATATATATATATATATATATATATATATATATATATATATATATATATATATATATATATATATATATATATATATATATATATATATATATATATATATGTATATATATATATATATATGTATATATATATGTATATATATATATATATATATATATATATATATATATATATATATATATATATATATATATATATATATATATATATATATATATATATATATATATATATATATATATATATATATATATATATATATATATATATATATATATATATATATATATATATATATATATATATATATATATATATATATATATATATATATATATATATATATATATATATATATATATATATATATATATATATATATATATATATATATATATATATATATATATATATATGTTTATATATATAAGCACACACACACCTTATTGCAATGGTGCTATAGCACAATGTTTGCTTAATTGCTTATTTGTAAGTCGGTTAATATTTATTCCCACGGGTAATAACATCCTAATCTGCAATGACTTAAGTTTTCTCTCATGTATGCTTTTCTATGTTTACATTGATGCTATTTGAAGTTTACTCTATCCTAGAGCAAAATAAACGATAGATATTGATGAAGACCGGATACTATAACAACACCCGAATATTTTTACAGAAAAATAATCCCGATGCTAAGCTAGAGATGGGTATAATAATATTTTACTGTAAGTTATGCATAAATTTACTATTTTCTTTAATGGTAAACATAGAAAACGAGCTCGTTAGATTTCTTGGGTAACTAGCGCAGTATTGAAAGCATAATTGACTTTTCTGCGTCGAAATGTTATGCTTCAAATTTAGAATAACTAATGCTCTATTCATAGCAACACATGCAATTTTATACATATGAAATAATAATATGATAAAAAATAAATGAGTGATGAAAAAACGTTAACATTTACTCTAAAAGACGAAATGGTACCTGAAATTGAACAAAGTTATATTATAATGTGATATATTCAATGGAATATATAAAAAAAAAACTGGTGGAAAAATATACTAATGTATATATGATATATGTTCGACTTCACACCCAAAAGGCGAGCTGATCAATGATTTTAAAAATATAAAATTAAAACTAAGAAAATGGAAGTGTAATCATTAACTTGCCTTTTAATGGGAGGTGAACAAAACTAACCTAACCTTTCCTTCCCTTACAATGCATTTCATGATATATCTTACTCATAACAAAATTGCACCCTGAGATAAATTGTTGCAGATAAAAAAATATATAAAGCTATATATACATATATGAAGCTATACAAACAGTTGACTATAAAGAGACAGTAATCGAAAAAATGAAAGACGTTGTGATGGAAAGGGCAAACCCACTCATCAGACAGGCACTTGATAAGGAGAAGACAGTGGTAATCTCAGGCATAAGCGAATCCCAGGAGCCAACATGGCAGGGGAGACTTGAAGAAAATAAAGCTTGGGTTGTAGACCTGATAAGAAAGCTTGGAGTAGTTTGTGGTCCTGAGGATATTGTAAACATACACCAACTAGGTAAATATTCGAGGGAAGGAAAGCCGAGACCAACAAAAGTAACCTTTGAGAGAGGGGAAACATGTAGGGAAATTTTGTTGAGAAAAAAAAGTCTAAAAGACCTTCAAGAATTCAAAGAAGTGTTCATTAGGCGATACAGAACACAGGAAGAGATGGGAAAGATCAAAAGCTTGTTGCAAGAGGCAAGAAGGTTAAATGATGAAAGAAATGAAGAAGAGAATAAAAATTTTCGTTTCAGATTTCTTCCAGACAAAGGGGAGATAAAGAAGATAATGATAGAAGATCAGGGGATGGGGCCTCATTAAGATTGTTATACACAAATGCTGATGGATTAGCTGGTAAGGCAGTAGAATTAAAAGATAGGATTAACAACAGTAAGGCAGATATAGTAGCAATCACAGAGATGTTATTACTAAGTTGAGTGAGGACATAAACAGTGTCACAGTTTTTCCTAAGGGCTTCAGAATACTGAGGGTTGAAACATCTGAGAGGACTGGTGGAGGGATAGCACTGCTCATAAGTGAAAGGATTCAAGTTGAAGAAATAAACTTGGCTATAGAAAGTGAGTTCAAGGAATTTCTTGTTGCTCGCATAAATACTGGGTCAGAGAGCATTATAATAACTGTTGTATACAACCCACCAAGGAACCAAAATAGGCTTGAAGTTTATGAGGAAAGTCATATAGGTACTGTTGAAGTCATAAACTCAGTTGTTAACATGGCACGGGAAAAAAAATGTAGGATTTTGATTATGGGAGACTTTAATCATAAAGAGATAGATTGGATAAATCTTGACCCACACAGTGGTGAGGACTCATTCGGGTCAAGATTCCTAGATTGCGTACAAGGGAATTTCCTACACCAACATGTAATGGAACCAACAAGGGCCAGGGGTGGGGATGAGCCATCACTACTTGATCTAGTGTTCACAGATAATGTGTTGGATATTGAAAAAATTGAGTATGAACCACCAATTGGAAAGAGTGACCACTGTGTGTTGTTGATGGAGTATATCATTGAAGATATCCTTCCTGAGAGTAGAGGCACTGAGGACATGAGGAGGAACTATCCGAAAGGAGATTACATCAAAATGAATGAGCTTTTTGCAGTTATTGACTGGAGAACCTTATTTTACAACAAATCTGTACAAGAAATGTATGACATCTTTTGTGAGAAATATGGGAAGATAGTAGATTGCTGCATACCTGTCACCAAAGTAGGTGTAATTCATGCCAGAGAGAAATGGTTCGATAATGGGTGTAAAAGAGCTAAGGAGTGGAGAGACAAATGCTGGAAAAGGTATAGGAGGAGAAAAAATATAAATGCTTGGCAAACCTACAAAAGAGCAAGAAATGACTACCTAAGTAAAAGGAGAGAGGCAGAGAGAGACTATGAGAGGGACATCACCAGGAAGG
Source organism: Halocaridina rubra (assembly GCA_037179515.1). Taxonomy (NCBI): domain Eukaryota; kingdom Metazoa; phylum Arthropoda; class Malacostraca; order Decapoda; family Atyidae; genus Halocaridina; species Halocaridina rubra. Next base: position 27,087 of record JAXCGZ010023497.1, read on the forward strand.
CTAAAGAAAATCCCAAGCTTTTCCACAGCTTTATCAGAGGAAAACTGAAGGTAAAAGAACAGGTTTTAAGGCTAAAGAGAGCGGATGGAAGCATCACTGAGACGGATGAAGAGATCTGCAAAGAATTGAACAAGGAGTTTCAGTCAGTATTTACAGTAGAAAATACCCCACCCCCTCAGATTGCAGTGATAGAAGCTCAAGGGCCGGTATTAGAGAACATCAACCTTACAGCCACAGAGGTATGCAAAGCGCTGATGGATTTAGATGTTCATAAAGCTACAGGTCCTGATGACATATCCCCTCATGTGCTTAAAAAATGCGCAAACACAATATCAGTGGCACTAAGTATCATATTTAAGGAGTCACTGGAGTCGGGGGAGATTCCAAGATGCTGGAAACAAGCAAATGTGATACCTATCTTCAAAAAGGGAAGGAGGGATACGGCTCTGAACTATAGACCAGTTTCCTTGACCAGCATAGTTTGCAAAGTTATGGAGAAACTACTAAGGAAACATATCTCTCTTCACTTGGAATCCTTCAACTTTTTGTCAGTGAGGCAACATGGCTTCAGAGAAGGTAGATCAACAGTAACAAACTTATTAGAATTTTATGATGAGGTAAGCCAAATCTTACAGGAAAGAGAGGGCTGGGCAGATTGCATATTCCTAGACTTCCAGAAAGCGTTTGACACTGTTCCACATGGGAGACTTATTAGGAAGCTGCAATCAATGGCTAGAATAGGTGGAAATGTTTTGGAATGGATAAAAACTTACTTAGAAGGAAGGGAACAGAGGGTTAGAGTAAGACACTCAGTGTCTGAATGGAGAAGAGTTAGTAGTGGAGTTCCACAGGGTTCAGTTTTAGGGCCACCTTTGTTCCTTGTATATGTAAATGACCTACCAGAGTGTGTAAATTCATTCATGAATATGTTTGCAGATGATGCAAAGATTGTGAAGAAAGTAAAAAACGAGAACAATGGTAGAGAACTTCAGGAGGATCTAAATAATCTGCATGAGTGGTCAGAAAAGCGGCTAATGAAATTCAATACTTCAAAATGTAAGGTAATGAGAATGGGTACAAGTGCAAGAAGGCCCAAGCTTGACTACTCGGTGGCTGGAGTACAACTTCAAGAGACAGAAAATGAGAGAGATCTAGGAGTAAACATACTGGCAGATTTGTCTCCAGAAATACATATAAATGGCTATGCCATTTAGCACATAGTAAGGGCAGCATATGCATTCTTGTCAAATGTAAGGGTAGCCTTCAGGCACATGGACAAGGAAATGTTCAGAAATATTTATGTAACCTATGTGAGGCCAAAACTCGAATATGCAGCCCCCTTTTGGAATCCGCACTTGAAAAAGCACATAGCTAAGCTTGAAAAAGTTCAAAGACATGCCACGAAACTGGTGCCAGAAATACGCAATATCAGTTATGATGAGAGGCTGAGGGAATTAGACTTATCATCACTCGAAGCTAGAAGAGTGAGGGGGGATATGGTGACAGTCTTTAAATTCCTTCATGGTTATGATAGAGTGGATAGGGATCGATATTTTGATATGGCAGGCTCTAGAACTAGAGGTCATAGTTTGAAGCTTCGTAAGAAAATTTGTTTGCAGGATGTAAGGAAATACTTTTTCAGTGTAAGAGTAGTTGATAATTGGGATTCGCTAAGCGAGGAGGTAGTTAATGCTATCTTAATCCATAGTTTTAAGGACAGGTATGATAAGTATCACTAAGTCTAAAATGGAACCGATCAGGAGACGGGAAGATACGAGCTTTGGGCTCTTTCCCGTAAACACAATTAGGTAATCACAATTAGGTAATCACACTGCATTGTAAACAAATAATTTAAAAACAACTCTCACTATGAAAGAACAGGAAAGATCACTTGAACGATCACAACACATTGACACAAATTGTTGTTGAAGCATAGGCAGGACGATATTTGAGCTCCCTGAAACAAGAGAGCAAGACAACAGTTCCGTTACCCAGGAGCACTTAGGATGACAGGTAATTCTATATCCTCAGGAATGACAAAAGTTTCAAAGTCCTCTTTATGAGTTTTCTCTCCGTCACTTGATCGCTCTTTGTTTTTGCAACTTTAATTGCCCTTCCCTGCTTTTCTAACATTTGAGAATCAATTTTTTGTACACCAAGAATGAAAATAATAATAATAATAATAATAATAATAATAATAATAATAATAATAATAATAATAATAATAATAATAATAATAATAATAACAATAATAATAATAATAATAATAATAATAATAATAATAATAATAATAATAATAATAATAATAATAATAATAATAATAATAATAATGATAATAGTAATAATAATAATAATAATAATAATAATAATAATAATAATAATAATAATAATAATAATAATAATAATAATAATAATAATAATAATGATAATAATAATAATAATAATTATAATAATAATACAATAAAGGAGTCTGCTGTAGGAAATTCTTACTATCGAGAGTAAAAAGACAATTTTCTACAATAAATGACCATATATATATACTTCAACCATTCAGTTTCTCTAAAACATTTTCAGGTTGCCTGCAAGGTTAACATTAATTAAAAATAGAGGAGAGAGAGAGAGAGAGAGAGAGAGAGAGAGAGAGAGAGAGAGAGAGAGAGAGAGAGAGAGAGAGAGAGAGAGAGAGAGAGAGAGAGAGAGAATTATCTTTATCACTGAATTTCATATAACAGAAGGAAAAAAGGTGAAATGTTCTTAAAAGGCTTTCTCAGTGGTTAATATCACACAGATATCTCACTACCCTTTCGCCCACGTGTTTAATTTGAAGACTATCCTCTTCTTTGTTCTTATTAATCATTGCAAGGAATGAATTTGACGATTTATAGAGTCAAGTAAAGATAACGACTCCCCAGTACATCAAATAACCCAGTATATTTTTAGGTTAGGATAGGATAAATTAGGGTAGTTTAGGTTAGGTTACTTCCTTGCCTAACTTAATCTTTACTAACCTAACCTAATCTTATTAACCTAACCTAGCAATTCATTTGGGTAGTTAATGTCCAGGGGATTCGTTATCTCTACTTTATGTTATCAATTTATCATTAAATATCTAAATATGTGGAACTTTATATAAATATAGCTTAATAATCACTCTTCTTACCTAAACACAGATGTTCAAAGATAAGAGCAAGTATTTTACGTTAAGAACACAAGATACTTATATAATGTATTGAGAGAGAGAGAGAGAGAGAGAGAGAGAGAGAGAGAGAGAGAGAGAGAGAGAGAGAGAGAGAGAGAGAGAGAGAGAGAGAGAGAGAGAGAGAGAGAGAGAGAGAGTATAATAATAATAATAATAATAATAATAATAATAATAATAATAATAATAATAATAATAATAATAATAATAATAATAATAATAATAATAATAATAAACCTTTATTTCCAGTGTACATTGGGTATTCAAATAAGATACATATATATTCCAGATAGACATCTGTGGTGTACGATATAGACATACTAAAACAAACAAATCATAAAGATGAGTGTACCATTAAAAATTACAAGTAAAATCTTCCTTTAAGAGTAACTTCTTAAGATTACATTTAAAAGTATACACTGAACCAGCATTTTTTAGTTCACTGGGAAGCTGATTATATAAATGAGGTCCACGAATGTTTATATCTCTTGAGCCAATATCAGTTTTAGACCTTCGTACTAATAAATCTTCCCCTTGACGGGTAGTTAACCCGGTAACTGAGCTTACTGTAGAAAAATTATACAAGCAATCAGGAAGATTGTTTCTTAGTATATTAAAAACAAAGGTACATATATCAAAAACATATTTATCTCTAATCTTTATCCATTCTAGATCTTTTAAAACAGGAGAGATGTGCTCGTATTTTCTTACGTTGCCAACAGCCACTCGTGCTGCAAAGTTTTGTAACTTTTGTATTCTTTGTAATTGAGTCTTATTTGTACATCCCCAAACTTTGAGACAGTAATTAATTAAACTCATAGCTAAGGACTGGACAATTATTATACGAGTTGATGTTTCAAATGAGTCTTTTACCCTATTTAGATATATTAGAGTACCCATTACTTTTTTATAAATTTCATCTATATGCATTTCAAAATTCATGTAACGGTCAAAATAGACACCTAGGTTTTTTACCGAGTTCATTGGCTTAATGATATTACCGTTAAAATTTATATGAAGATTGTCACCAACTTCTGATAATAATTGTCTGGATCCGATAAGAATAGATTGGGTTTTAGTTTCATTAAGTAACAGACCATTTTTTAGAAAATAACGTTTAGCCATATACAAAATTTCTTCTGCTCTACGAATAATATTTTCTAAATCATTAATTTCTCCTTCAATTAAGATTTGAGTATCGTCAGCATATTGAATGACATAACAGTTAGGTAAATATTTTACTAGATCGTTTACATATATTAGAAAAAGTATAGGTCCTAGGATCGATCCCTGAGGAACCCCAAACAATACCTTCTTGCGACTTGAAACTACATCTTTTATTCTGACTGACTGGTAGCGGTTTTTTAAATAGTTCTCGAACCAGCTTGGGTCAATGTTCATTTTTTTGCATTTTTCTAATAAAATAGTATGGTTAACACTATCAAAAGCTTTAGAAAGATCGAGTAGTAGTAGCAATGATATTTTCTTATTATCTATATTTTTGTATATTTCATCTGATATTTTCAATAAGGCAGTTTCAGTTGATAATTTTGGCCTGAAACCGTGTTGACTTTTTGCAATAAGTTTATTTTTTTCAAGAAACTCACTTAACTGATTTGCAACAATCTTTTCAAGTATCTTTGATAAAATTGGTAGTAAAGAGATTGGTCTATAGTTAGTGACGTCGTCAAGATTTCCACTTTTAAAACCAGGAATTACATGGGGATTTTTCCATAAATCTGGGTAAATATTGGTAACTATGGAAGTATTGATTATTACCGTCAGATAATATGCTATTACAAATAATGAATCTCTAATAAAACGAAAACAAATTCCATCTGATCCATATGCATTAGAGTCTTTCAGATTTTTTATTACTAAAATTACTGTATTACAATCTACTGTAGTAGGGTTAAAGACATCATTACTTCGATTGAATGTACTATGTTCTTCAATATTAACATTATTATTATTATTACTACCATCATCACTATTATCTTTACCATTACTACCACCATCATTATTATTATCATCATTATTACCATTATTATTATTATTTTCACCATTATCAACATTACTATTATTATTACTACTACCATCATCATTATTACTACCACCATTACTATTATTGTTTTCATTCATTATTTCTTTCTTTGTTTTTTCAAAGGTTTTTTTCCCCACTTCAGCAAAAAAATTATTAAACTCTTCTGCTTTAGCACTTACATCTACCTCATCGGGTATAATTGATTTATTACTATTTTTATTACAGTTATTGGAAAGCATGGTTTTAGCAATTTTCCATGTATCAGAGATATTGCCTTTAGCGTTTTGAAATTCATTTTTGTAATACTGTTTCTTACTGCTACTTAATAATGATTTTACTTGTTTCTTTTGCTCTGTAAACTTTTCTCTTAAAGGGATATTATCTCTTTGTAGTTTTACTTCATTTTGTAGTTTGTCTCTTTCTTTCATAATGTTTTTTATGTCATCTGTTATCCAAGGAGCGGGGGGACGAAATATTTCTCTTGTCACGAGTGGTGCACATCGATCTATACATGATGATAAGACACTGGTTAAAATTCTTACTTGTATATTTATATTATCGGTATTTAGAATTTCATTTAATTTATGTACTTCATTCATAAGTAAACTACAAAGTAATTCTTGTGAATAATTTCTTAAGCATCTGAATGTTTTAAAGATTGGTTGTCTCTTTGGTTTGCGAATATTTAGGGACGTTACAATTTCCTCGTGGTCTGCTATAGGGCTTGGCATTACGTCACACTTAGTTATCATATGTTTGGAATTAGTTATTACTAGATCGATCTGGGAAACTGAAGTGGGAGTGATTCTAGTTGGTTTATTTATAATCTGTTCTAGATTTAAATTCTTAATAAGTCTACTCATTTTATTTTCTCTTTTTAGTTGATCATCATTAAAATCGCCATATATAAAAACTGGTTTGTTTTTTAAAATTATCTCCTTAAAAACGTCCAAAATATAGCTAAAAGAGGTTACCGGGGCTTTAGGGTGGCGGTACACGCAGCCTATGATAATAGAAGGAAACTTTTTATGTTGGACAGAGATCCATTTATCTTCCACTCCTTCGTGCTTCTCAATTTCAAGATTTAGTTCAGTGGCCTTCAAATAATTTTTAACAAATAAACATACACCTCCACCTCTACCACTGTCATAGCGATAAATATTATATGAAGGAATATTTATAAATGCATTATTAATTGACGGATACAGCCATGATTCGCTAATGCAAAGAACATCAATATTTTCTTGTACAAGCATAAGTTCAATTTCTAGTATATGGGATAACAGAGATTGTGCATTTATATGTACAACAGATAATCTATCATTATATTTACAAGTAACTTTCACCTCGGCACTGTCTTCTTGGCCATGATTCTAATAATAATCATTATTTTTACATAATTTACTCTTATGACCATATTCATGACATACATTACATTTAACTTTATGATCAAATCTACAATTTGATTGGCGGTGATTGAACTCACCACAATTATAACATCCATATCTTTGACTTTGCACATAATCATAATCCCTTCTTTCTCTAGTTTGTTTGTAAGTATGACTTATCCTAGTGTTGGTATTGCTGTATCGTCCCTGGGAGCCAGTATCACCATGTCTGCCACGCGAGAAATTATTATAATCATAATCCCTTCTTTCTCTATTTTGGTTGTTAGTATGACTTAGCCAGGTGAGAGAGAGAGAGAGAGAGAGAGAGAGAGAGAGAGAGAGAGAGAGAGAGAGAGAGAGAGAGAGAGAGAGAGAGAGAGAGAGAGAGAGAGAGAGAGAGAGAGAGAGAGAGAGAGAGAGAGAGAGAGAGAGAGAATCTGTCAAACAATACCACTACTACTAATAAGGTGCATTATGAATAAAATTAGTTTGGTACATATCAAAATACATTTCCTAAACAGGGTTAACATAGGAGTGTATGACCTATATAAGTGAAACTAATCAATGTAGCTCTCATGTTTTTATATATAGAAAGCCTATTTAGCAGAACTGCAATAAATTGAGGGATAATCAATAAAACAAACAATGCACTGACTAGTTCACTATTTATGGAATGAGTAAACATGTCACTGAGGACAATATACTTTTGGAAATGCAAAACCATTGCTATGGTATTTCCTTCTTCTATCGATTCTGAGAAGATATTACTACAAATGATTCATACAATGCCATTTTCTTCTATGGCATTTTAACATGTGCGAGGTTCTGTGGTTTGTAAAAATGTCCAAAATATTAAATAAAATTTGATATTTTGCAACTTTCCTTCTTGATAAAAAAGGCTTATGAGTTCTAGTTTTCATATAGCATTGGTTCTTTACGAATATTCCCAATATCGTTATGTACAAAATCCTAATCAGCTATAGCTAAAATACATCCATATATTGGACTTTGACGCTTGTATATGGCAATTTATCTTAACGATTGAATGTAAATTGTATTCATGTAGCTTTCAAGCCTCCCAGAATAAAAAGTAAATAAATGAAAAAGAGATTCTTGAATTTCAGGTACCATTAAAAATCGTTTTGCTAAACAGACATCATATCCTGAAAAGTTCAAAAGGGTAGCCACAAATGCATCACAAAACTGAAATAGCAAGTCTATAACACATCCTGTGCACCATCTGTTATTCTAGCTGTTGAGGTTAATAAAAACCGTAAACATTACTGAAGTGAAAGCTGTGTTTGGGAAACGAAAAATATCACTCAAATTTCGACTGTTACTGGAGAAAGGTGAAAAATTGCTGCGAAATATTAAATTAGAATTTTATTTGTCTTTAAAAGGTACATTTGTTATTGAACACTAGTTTTCCTCCATTTTTGTAATCTAGTAACATGGGAGGTCGTATAGTGTGATGCAAATAGCTTAGCGACATGCGTGATCTTAGAAATGGGTGGCTTTGTAGTCGAAGATGGAGCATGGCTGAGAAAGGAAGATGACTACATTCACATTAATGTATCAGAGCTGGATTCTATATTGAAAAGAGTCACTTTTGCTTTAAAGTGGGACTTACGAGAGGTGGAGATTAGAACTGATTCGGCGACAGTGTTGTGCTGGATCAACTCCATTTTGACTGCTGAGAAGAGAGTCCGTACAAAGGAAACTGCGGAGATTTTAGTTAAGTGCTGCCTAGTGATATTGAGAGAATTGGTTGATGAGCTTGGGTTGAGGGTGAGCTTAGTCTTGGTGCCATCAAGACAGAAAAAGGCAGATGTCCTACCCAGAGTGAAGAAGACTTGGCTTGGGATACCAGAGAAGAGGAAAGTAAAGAAGGCTGAAATATTTTGAATGTGATCTCCAAGTGTGAGGGAGTTACATCAAATGCATCATATGGTGGTTATAGGACACTGTTTGTGGCTAGAAAAATCAATCCTACAGTGACGAGGGTTAAAGTTCGGCCAGTGGTAAGGAGCTGCATCTGGTGTCAATCAGTAGACCCGGCAGCAAGATTACATAAGGCGAGGGAAATTAGAGTGGAGAATGATTGGAAAAGATTGGTATTGATGTGACACATTATCAGCAAAGAAGATATTCATCTATGGTAGATTGTGATCCTGTTCAATTTGCAATCTGGAGAGAATAGACAACTGAGACTGTGGAGGAGATTGCGACTGTGTTGAACAAGGTCTATCTAGAGAGGGATCCTGTTGATGAGGTAACAATGGGTAACAGCAATTCTTTCCGGTCACAGACTGTGAAGGACGTGTTGGATAGATGGAGTAGGAGTCCCTTCTTCAGAGCAGCTTATCGACCTAGTTCAAATGGGATTGTGGAGAGACACCATTGGATAATTAAGGCAATGGCAGAAAGGGTGCTTGTAACATGTGCAGAAGCAGTATTCTGGTGTAATATGTCGTCTAGGTCGGAACAAGATGAGAAAACAGTGTCTGAATGAGCAGTTTTCAAGATTGAGTCAGTACATCCTTGTGTTGTGTTAATGGTTGTTGGGAAAGAAGAGGAAGGGGTTATGTCTATATGAATGGGAGATGAGGTTCGCATGACGCCTCCTGATGGGAAGTGCACACCTCAGTGGAGATATTGGTCTCCATTCCCAGAACAACATTTCTGTAATTGGAATGCCACGACAAATCTTGTGAATGGTGATGAACATGAGGTAAAAAAAGATGGTGAGGTACCATTAAGATAATAGCAGCGAGAGGGATGGGCGCCAGAGTGGACGAGAAATTATGTCGTGGGAGATTTTGGTGAAGAAAATTAGACTGATCTAGAGATCAGGGAGGGGGGGGGGTTGCTGTAAATTAGCATAATAATCGTTAGATATTACTTGCTGCCTGAGTTTTTGGATTCTTTAATACTTTTGTTTTGGCTTTGTAGTAACGCGTTTCGGGCAGTATAATCTGTCACAGTCTTTATACGATAGAGTGGTAATGATAAGCTGCATGGTGATAGGAGTGGGGAAGTCACGCTGAGGGGATAAGGTGTGAAGGCATTTTTGGCCGGTAAAGGAGAAAAGAGAGACGAGTGATTAGTGGGGAGTCGTGCTGATGTTTTCCTGGTTTGAGTTGATTTCTTTGCTTACTCTGGTCGGTTTTTCTTATTCATAATAGACTCAAGTATTTAGTCCTTCTCATCTTTTATTTCTGGACCAGATTCCATGGTGAATAGTGAAGTATCTCTCCATTCAATTTTTCATTTAATATTCCCAAAGATCTTTAGCAGTAGTAGGAGTAGTAGTAGTAGTATTTCTTAACAGACAGATTCTCTCTCTCTCTCTCTCTCTCTCTCTCTCTCTCTCTCTCTCTCTCTCTCTCTCTCTCTCTTCTCTCTCTCTCTCTCTCTCTCTCTCTCTCTCTCAACACCTGATAAAATTATCTGTTCTTAACGTAAAATACCTTTTCTTAAATTTTAACATTTGTAAGCATAGAGATTATTGCCCTCATTGTATAAGACATACCACTTCTTCAGATATTTTATGATATACTGATCAAAGCAAGTAAAGACAACGATTCCTCTATGCATTAAATAACCCAGTACACTGTTAAGTTAGGCTAATTATGCAAGGTTAGGTTAGAATAGGTTAGGCTAAGCATTAACCTAACCTTAAATAATCTAACTTAACCTAAACTAACCTGACAATTTACGAGGTTATTTAATGTACTGGGAAGTCGCTATCTTAAAGTGAACCAATAAATCGTCAGACTCATACAATGCAATGATATATAAGAGCAAAGCAGAGAATGACATTATAAATAGATTCGTGGCAGAAGGAGAGGTGATTTATCTTCGTAATAATCACTTGGAAATTTTTTTAAGAACATCTTCCCTAGTTTTCCATCCTCTATAT
>JAXCGZ010023498.1:15000-25000 GCA_037179515.1 Halocaridina rubra
TTGCGATTGATTTTGCAGTTGGTATTGCGACCACATGGGCTGGGTTCGCAGGGATCCACTGTGAAGAGAGAGAGTGTGAGAGAGAGAAACATTCATATGAAGGATCTTCAGATCAACGGTGATTCTTCCTCATACATAATAAATAGCTATATATATATATATATATATATATATATATATATATATATATATATATATATATATATATATATATATATATATATATATATATGCTTGTGGGTGTGTGTGTGTGTGTGTGAAAGAAGAAGGGGTTGGGTAAAGAGAAATGCCTCATGTTCTTCTCAAGGTTGAGTTATTCCCATGATGGATTTTAATTTTTGAGGAGTCACTATGTGAGACGGAGTTTCAGACACTTGGATACTTGTGATATAATGCAAGAAGATTTATCGTTTGTTATCTAAAACTCGAAAACATTGGAAATAAGAAGATAATAAAAGATTCTGCGCAATGGTTTTATTCAATTTTAGTATTTCGGAGAGACGGGCTGAATGACATTAAGGCGACCGAGAACAGCAAAGGAAGTAAAAATATATTTCTCTTCAAGGCCAACCAACCACCCACCTACATTCCATATTAGGTAAATAAAAAAATGGTACCTCTACATCCTTCGCACACACACATGTTGCAAATATATATACATTACTGTTTATATAAATTGTAATAATAATAATAATATAATAATAATAATAATAATAATAATAATAATAATAATAATAATAATAATAATAATAATAATAATAATAATAATAATAATAATAATAATAATAATAAAAGTCACAGCTCTCTAGAGCTTGTCAAATATAAATGATCATGATTGTTTATAAATGGTGTCTTTGACTAATACCTTTAGGATTAGTAGTATCAATATCCTATATGCACAAGGTTAACCATGTAATGACATATTGAACAACACAGGTTCGTTGCGATAATACGTAAAAATATCCACGTGAAACTATAAGAGGTTGGCATAAAAACGCCAACAAAGTATTTGCAATTACTGGACACGCTATGATACGCAGATTTGTATCTGCTGTGTAGCTTTTTGGAATGATGTTTCCATGAATAATTGACAGAAACAATTTAGGTCCTCTGTTATTTTTCATGTTTTTTAATGGATAACACTATATATATATATATATATATATATATATATATATATATATATATATATATATATATATATATATATATATATATATATATATATATATATATATATATATATATATATATATATATATATATATATATATATATATATATACATATATATATATATATATATATATATATATATATATATATATATATATATATATATATATATATATATATATATATATATATATATATATATATACATATATATATATATATATATATATATATATATATATATATATATATATATATATATATATATATATATGTTTGCATAAACGCACACACGTGCGCGCGAGCATATGGATAAGTGTCAACGCTTAAATAATGACTGATATATGAGAAGTATTTCATAAATACTGACGTTTGCGGCATCTGACGAAAGGATCTCCACCTAAACCTCTTGGACAGGAGCAGATGGGTTGGTGACTCTTGACCGTGCAGTCCGCTTCTATTCCACAGTTAACCTCCTGACAAGGGTTAATACAGCGCAATCTCTGGCAGGTAAGGTGATCAGGACAGTCATTCGCCTCTGCAAATTCGGAAAAGAAAAAAATAGTATTTTCACTGCAACATAAGCATAAAAAAAAGAATACATTCTGATAGCTCACTGTTTCAAGGCTATAACAAACACGTAATTATGCTTCCGTCCGCGGATCAGCAGTAGATTTTATTATCAGAGTTAATTGGAAAAATGAGTTATCATGTATTAATAAAGTAGAACCACATCACCTGTTTGTAATTCAACAGATATTCTGAGGCACTAACAAAGCTATATTACATCAAGCGGTCTTACCAATACATTCCCCACGACGACAGCTAATGAGAGGGTTTCCTTCATGCCCAATGGGACAGGTACACACTGGTTGTTCACCTCGAGTTCGGCAGTCAGCGTTGGTACCGCAGGGATTGGGTGAACAGGGATCAGGTGGCAAGCGACTAACTGGATCAAATTGGACTTGTGCTGAAATGTATTGATTTTCCTTAACACTTATCATTTATTTAGTATGCCATATGTAATCCACTTATTCATTCAAACTGTCATAATATCATCTTTTCGCCATTTAAATTGATGTTGTTTTACAAAGGCAAAAAAAGAATCCCAAAAGTGTGACTAGTGCAACAAAATATATACTTTCTATCCTCTTGCATTGCTGGTATGGGTCTCCATTGTAGTTATCTGGGCATCTGCACACAGCCCGATGGTTTCGGGCGTCACAATCAGCGTGAAGTCCACAAGCTCCTGTGACGCATACGCGGACGCATTTTGAAGCTCTGCACCGGTAATCATCGGGACAGTCATTGTCATTTACACATTGAGGTTTGCAGCCATTGATGGTATTGCCATCGGGCACGAAGTCATCCAGACATCGGCACAGGGCAATGCCTCTACGGTTAACCTCGCATCGTGTGTTTGGTCCACAAGGAGAAGTACTACATGCGTCACCGGAGAATGCGGACTGTCTTATAGATGAGGGTATTGCTGGGGATGTTATGCGTCCTTGAAAACCACCTCTTTCAGCTGCAAATGAGGGAAACGAGATCCCCATTATGAAGGAAATAAATTGAAAGTAAAACTTTATATCACTCATTGTTTGACCAATTTTATTTTCACAACACGTAAATCTGTGGCTTAAAAACAGTTTAATGGTTTTATCCATGACAATATAAACAATTAAGAAGTTAATCTACAACTAGATCAGTTCCTGATGAAGACCTGAAAAAGAAAATCCCCTCAGACAATTAGTTTGTCAGTTCATGTTATGTGTATATCGCATGAAAGGTTACAAGTTTTTCATATTTTTATAATCTGGGTGTACCTGTTATGGTGGAAGAGAAGAGTAGGCTTATTAAACCACTGCTTGGTGTGCACAATGCTCTGCATAAATATTGATTTGATCATGCGGATGGGTAGCCTTGCTTTAGTTAATGGTAAGTAATTCTCCAACCAATGCAAAGGGCATCACTATGGAGAACTATTTAGAGGTTGAGTCGATGGGTGAGTTATCTTAATTTAGTTGGGATTGATAAGCAAAGTAAAGTTTCCCCCGTTGGTGTTCCTTGTTACCCAGTGTTTAGAAAACACATATTATCTTAAATAAATTCTGTTTTTTTTTTCTTTCCTAACCCTGTGGCCATAGAGCTTTCCGTATATTATCATTTTTTTTTCTTCAAGTTTTGGGTATAGGTTTTGCTGTGTGCCGCAAGTGACGTCGTCCATAATTAAGGGTGAGTTTTTTTTTGTGTAAGTCATGCTGCAATATTATTGTAACATCAGTGATATAATTAGTATTCGCTGAGAAACTAAAAAATGTTCCAGTTCATGTACCCTTTGATTTGCTATGCCAGGTAAAAAAAAGATTATTTTCAGTGATAAAAAGACACCTTTGCTGAGCTCGGATTCTTACCAAGTAGTAACAAATGGATATCTACATATGTGTTATTTTGTTGTGGTTGAGGAAGATTATTTTACGCATGGGTGGTAAGAATGCCCACCACATACACTCATACGTACGCAAGTAACAGTTCACATATAAGATATAAAAGTAAGACACATATAAGAAATAAACACGAGTTTCCCTAAAATAGCAAACTGTCATATACATGGTGTTAGTTCAGAGATATTTACACGAAATGAAAATAGAATAGTTTTGTAAGATCTTGGAACTGAGTTTAGACCAGGTGAGTTTGCATGAGAAGTGTGATGTTTAATCGAATAGCTAAGAAATCCTGTCCATAGGCATAAAAAAGAAGACTTCGACAGGTATATGGTAGTAATATGACAGTCTTTGAAGGCATATCCCTTGGATAAACTCAGTTTAAAAGTCAAAGAGATATGTTATAAAATGGTGACAGATACATTAATATCCACATTAATCAATATCCTTTTCTGCTTTTACAAGGATACGATGATATGTATCTACTAAAAACATGACATTTCATGGGTAGAGAGAGCTGCAATACTCTCTACTTTGATTTATATGAGAGGGGTCTTCTTATGGTATAGAATGCAATATATACAAGTGGAGAAAGTATCTGCAAGTATAAAAGAGTATGATGAGGTAAATAACAGTTCCAGAGAAGGGTCACACAACATATTAATCGTTAAAGAAAGTATCTGCAAGTATACAAGAGGAAGAAAAGGTAAATAACAGCTCCAAAAAAGGGTCACACAGCCTCTTAATCGTTTTTTTTTTCCTTGAAGAAATATCAAGAAGACAGAATGAATTAAGTCATCTAGGCAATGTTCAGATGAGTTGAGGTTCATGTATACTGTTCATTCTGAAAACAATTTTTGCTGAACTTTTCTCCTTTACATGTAGTTTCCGCTAGAGAGAGGATGAAAAGGTGACAAACACTTTTTTTGCAATTCTTGTAGGATGAGAAAAACTATAATATGATGCAGTGCTTCATTAAAGTCAAATATATCAAAATGACGAAGGTTTTTCGAACATGCATATCCAAATAGAGTATCGTTTCCAGCTGAATATATATTGTAAAGAACGAAAACTTTATATTCGAGTTAATCCTTCTACTCAGCAATTATTCGGCATATCACAGGTATGTATGATCAGTAATACATGCACTATAAATAAAGATCATTCTACTTTCTAGGTATGATGAGAGTGCTATTTTGTTCATGCACTCAAAACGGCATGCAGATTATATTATACAGAAGGCAACAGTGCTTACGGAACACAGCGATCGGGGCCAGGGGCACCAGCGGAGCAAACGGAAATGCTGAAAATGTAAAAAAAGAGAAGAAAAAATATGTGACTGAAGTCGATATGGGTAAGATCATGCGAAGACAGCATGCTTAGGCAGCTTACTGAGAACCCCAAGAGGGACTGAACCGAAGCTTTGCCGATGATTTGCTATTGGGGTCGGTTGATGAGAGCTCGTGAGAACGCTTCCTTGGGTGAGAGTAGGCGCAATGCCTCTCATCATCATCATGGGCATACAGTCATATTGTTCTCGTCCAACCCCTTTCAGCGTAATAGCTGTGAACATGTCAGGGCAGGTGCAACCCGGTGTATGCCGCCTTGCTTGGCACACGGCATTTCCAACACATAGTCCGACAGCAATAACACATGCATTAATACACATCTCATCCATGCATATTTGATCTTCACTGCAGTCCTCATTACTAATGCAATCTGGATTATCTTTTGGAATAGCACCAACAACAATCAGTGACGTATCAGCCTGGGTAATAATAGTATTTTCTGTAAGTTCTCCAATGACTGCAAGTGGACTCTGTGTTTGCAGCTCAGCATGCGCTTTTATTATGGCATCTTTATGTTGAGAGATTACAGCGTACGGTTTTGTTTGAGAAATTTCAGACTTTGGCATAATCACTTCCTGCTTGGTTTCACCAATTACACCATATGGAGCTACATTCGTGTTTTCTGCAGAAAGCTTCACTGGAATATATTCTTGTTCTCTAATAACTCCAAAAGGCTCCAGTTTTGTTGCCACTGAAGTAATTCGCAATGCAGATTCTTTCGTTTCTCCAATTATTCCTAAGGCTGGAATCTGAGCCACTTCTCTTTGCAATACCAACGGCTCATCTTCCTGTCTCCTAACTATAGCAAATAGAGGAGAGGGAGTTACATCAGCATTAAACTGTATTGATGACTCCTTCTTCTCTCCAATCACTCCTACCGGTGGAACTGGGGACACCTCAATCTTGAATTTTAGCTCGGGTTCTTCTTTTTCACCAACTACTCCAAATGGTGGCAAAGGCGTTATCTTACTCTCAACTCTTAAGGCCGTAGGTTTTTGGTGTCCCACAACTCCAAATGGCTTTATTTCGCCTTCAAAAGTCAGCGCTGCCTCGCTTTTCTCCCCAGAAAAGCTAAATGGAAGAGGTGGAGTAATTTCAGTGTGAAAATGTACCTTTGGTTTCTCGAGTTCCCCCACGACTCCAATGGGTGACACTGGCGTTAGAGGGTCATTGAAATGAATGAATGGCTCCTCGTACTCTCCTACTACACCGTAAGGAGTTTTTGATGAAGGCGTGTTATAAACATCAGGTGCACCAGTAACATTCTCATGGTTAATCTTAGGTAGCTCAAGAGAAAGAGGTATGAGAGTTAGTGGCTTCTCGGGAATATGCAATGGTGTCAAGAAATCATTTTGAAAAGGTGGTAAATATTCAGTTTTAGGCTCTTGAATATGATGCACAATATCGGTATCCGGTGGTAAATAGGTATCAATTGGAAGAGAAGGCTGAGGAGGGGGTTGAACTTTAAATTCTAAGACAGGAGGAAGATAACCATCTTTCAAAGGTGGTACATCACGTGCAACTGTTTCTGGTGTCGTTTTAAATGCTAAATCTGAATAAGGATCTTCAGTTGTTAAGATAGATTCTGAGTTTGGAGGTAAATACGAATCAACGGGCTTGGGAGGTGAAGTTGTATTCGATTTTAAATGTAAGACTGGAGGAAGGTACGCAGTCCTTATGGAAGAACTATAGCCTTTTTTTTTAACCTCAGCTTGTGATACCTCTGGGACACTTGAAGAGGGATACTTATATGCTGGCAGAGAGAGAATTAGACTTGGTTGAGGTTGGAAATAGGGAGCATAGATATCTCCTGTTGTTTGTATTGTAGTTTCAACATTATTCTGAACCAGAGAAGTCTTTGGTGCATTCGACTCCGGAGGGGACTTTATGACTGTTGGATTGCTTAATGTATCTGATGACTGTTGAATACTTGATACTTGATTCCTTGTTGGTTTTACTCTTTCGGGAATTTGATATCCATAGGCATACTGAATTCTTTCATAACCAGGTAACCTGGCACCGAATGGCAACTCAACATAAGAAGTGAGTTGTGATGAAAGCACAAGAGATTCAACGGCCTCCAGTTCTCTATCAGAATCAATGAGTTGATCACTTGGTAACGAGAGCAAGTCTGTATTGCTTTCAATGTTGAAAACTGCACAAGGGAAAAATACTTCAGTAAAGATAACTTTCAGTATATATATATATATATATATATATATATATTATATATATATATATATATATAATATATATATATAGTATATATATATATATATATATATATATATATATATATATATATATATGTAAATATATATATATAAATATATATATATATATATATATATATATATATATATATATATATATATATATATATATATATATATATATATATATATATATATATATATATTATATATATATATATATTTATATATATAGAGAGAGAGAGAGAGAGAGAGAGAGAGAGAGAGAGAGAGAGAGAGAGAGAGAGAGAGAGAGAGAGAGAGAGAGAGAGAGAGAGAGAGAGAGAGAGAGAGAGAGAGAGAGAGAGAGAGAGAGAGAGAAGCAATTCGTTCCTCTGACTGCAATACAATCGTCTTCTTTTTAGGACACTAAAAACTTTTGGAATTTGGAAAATGTGACATTCATTCTTAACGAAAAGAAATGTCTTTACTAGAGCTTAACAGTATTATGGAATTATGACATTATTTACATACTATTTATTCAATAGCCCTGACTATTTTATTTTTGCAATATTTTAAGCATAAGTTTTTGTAGTCCTGTATAATCAGCCACACACACACCACACCACACACACACACACACACCACACAAATCAGCCACTTTTATCACTGTGATGAACTATTATATGCATATGTATATATATATATATATATATATATATATATATATATATATATATATATATATATATATATATATATATATATATATATATATATATATATATATATATATATATATATATATATATATATATATATATATATATATATATATATATATATATATATATATATATATATATATATATATATATATATATATATATATATATATATGTATATATATATATATATATATATATATATATATATATATATATATATATATATATATATAGTTATCTATTTATATACATTTTACACTTACACCTCTTCAACAAGTACATATGTATTAAGTCGAGCTCAATGCGCATGTTTTCACATGAATAATAATGAGGGAGTGCATAGTAGAAATCAATACATATATAGATAAATATATAATTTACCTGTTGCATATCTTATCGTTGGAGAGGAGAGGAATAGTAATATTTAATAGAGGGAGTTTAAAGTTATTGCACAATTCAGGTATTTAAATATACAGGTGTTTAATTTTATAAGGAACTTTAAAGAGAGTTTTTGCTGTACACCAACTATTTATCCTGAAGGAAAATCTTGTCTACTGACAGAATGATACCGGTGCATCTATAGGGAACTGAAAATAGAAAACGACATCAACTCGTCCTATTTACTTACAAAGAAAAGTTTACAAAATGATACTCTTTGGTTTAACTTACATGAGGAGCGCTGTGCCCATGTATCGACGACGAGCAGTGCTAGTCCCAGCGCTATTAATAGCCTCATTTTCTGCGAAGTAGAAAAAAAAGAACGTAAAAAAGATTAGATGTTTTTGCACTCTGAAAAAATGCGTATTCAGAAATCAAAAGTATTATCATTACGCTTGCGCTGATGGAATGCAACATGCAGAGCATCCGATGAACTGTCAAACAAAATCATGAGTTAATTTGAGATGATCTCAATGAAACCAAAGTGCGATGCTCAAAGTCACTTCATATATGGAAACGGCGCAGGGGTGAGGTTTGGGATATTTTATGTTTCATCATATGTTGTGGTCATTAGATTCCATCCTCTCCCACGCGCGCACACACACACACACAAACACACACATATACACACATTACTCCACCCTGATCTAATATGGTCTATGCAAGGTCGCCAAGTACCCTATTCACCAACACCCAAATTAGAGCAACGCCTTTGGATTGCTTTTTTTTTTATTTTCATAAATCTTCAATAAAACAGTGGCATGTTATGCTGACCAATTAATTAATAATAATAATAATGATGATAATAATAATAATAATAATAATAATGATAATAATAATAAAAATAATAATAATAATAATAATAATAATAATAATAATAATAATAATAATAATAATAATAATAATAATAATAATAATAATAATAATAATAATAATAATAATATTATTATTATTATTATTATATAATAATAATAATAATAATAATAATAATAATAATAATAATAATAATAATAATAATAATAATAATAATAATAATAATAATAATAATAATAATAATAATAATAATAACAATAATATTGATAATAATAAAAATAATAATAATAATAATAATAATAATAATAATAATAATAATAATAATAATAATAATAATAATAATAATAATAATAATAATAATAATAATAAAAATAACCTCCACTTGCGAGTTCTACGTGAATTCATTTCACGAATTACTAGTGCCATAGACGTAAAGTCTTTTACAATATGGATAGTCCAATAACTCCGGAGAATATGAAGTTTTTTTTTATTTTGAGCAACATCTCAAAAGAACCCTTTAAGTAACCATTCTTCAGCGGCTTAGCTATTTTCCCCTCTCCAAATGCTTACATCTAGAGAATTATACCGAAAACGAAAATAAAAAAAATGTAAGACATTGGACACATGCAGCTTTACTATGCTAAATACAAAGTCCAAATGGATACAGATTTTCAGTAAGATAGGATATATACTAAAGATGACGCATGTTAATACTAGTGATAATACATATTCACTATTCGTCACATGTGCTAATACATTGTCACTCTTCGTCATAATACTGCGCAGTAGTGAAGGGATTGGCCGATAACAATATTTCAACACCCACAGTTGATGCCTAAACATCAGACATCCGCCCATGG
>JAXCGZ010023499.1:0-30000 GCA_037179515.1 Halocaridina rubra
CATTTCCACCTATTGTAGCCATTGATTGCAGCTTCCTAATAAGTCTCCCATGTGGAACAGTGTCAAACGCTTTCTGGAAGTCTAGGAATATGCAATCTGCCCAGCCCTCTCTTTCCTGTAAGATTTGGCTTACCTCATCATAAAATTCTAATAAGTTTGTTACTGTTGATCTACCTTCTCTGAAGCCATGTTGCCTCACTGACAAAAAGTTGAAGGATTCCAAGTGAAGAGAGATATGTTTCCTTAGTAGTTTCTCCATAACTTTGCAAACTATGCTGGTCAAGGAAACTGGTCTATAGTTCAGAGCCGTATCCCTCCTTCCCTTTTTGAAGATAGGTATCACATTTGCTTGTTTCCAGCATCTTGGAATCTCCCCCGACTCCAGTGACTCCTTAAATATGATACTTAGTGCCACTGATATTGTGTTTGCGCATTTTTTAAGCACATGAGGGGATATGTCATCAGGACCTGTAGCTTTATGAACATCTAAATCCATCAGCGCTTTGCATACCTCTGTGGCTGTAAGGTTGATGTTCTCTAATACCGGCGCTTGAGCTTCTATCACTGCAATCTGAGGGGGTGGGGTATTTTCTACTGTAAATACTGACTGAAACTCCTTGTTCAATTCTTTGCAGATCTCTTCATCCGTCTCAGTGATGCTTTCATCCGCTCTCTTTAGCCTTAAAACCTGTTCTTTTACCTTCAGTTTTCCTCTGATAAAGCTGTGGAAAAGCTTGGGATTTTCCTTAGCCTTCCTGGTGATGTCCCTCTCATAATCTCTCTCTGCCTCTCTCCTTTTACTTAGGTAGTCATTTCTTGCTCTTTTGTAGGTTTGCCAGGCATTTATGTTTTTTCTCCTCCTATACCTTTTCCAGCATTTGTCTCTCCACTCCTTAGCTCTTTTACACCCATTATTGAACCATTTCTCTCTGGCATGAATTACACCTACTTTGGTGACAGGTATGCAGCAATCTACTATCTTCCCATATTTCTCACAAAAGATGTCATACATTTCTTGTACAGATTTGTTGTAAAATAAGGTTCTCCAGTCAATAACTGCAAAAAGCTCATTCATTTTGATGTAATCTCCTTTCGGATAGTTCCTCCTCATGTCCTCAGTGCCTCTACTCTCAGGAAGAATATCTTCAATGATATACTCCATCAACAACACACAGTGGTCACTCTTTCCAATTGGTGGTTCATACTCAATTTTTTCAATATCCAACACATTATCTGTGAACACTAGATCAAGTAGTGATGGCTCATCCCCACCCCTGGCCCTTTTTGGTTCCATTACATGTTGGTGTAGGAAATTCCCTTGTACGCAATCTAGGAATCTTGCCCCGAATGAGTCCTCACCACTGTCTGGGTCAAGATTTATCCAATCTATCTCTTTATGATTAAAGTCTCCCATAATCAAAATCCTACATTTTTTTTCCCGTGCCATGTTAACAACTGAGTTTATGACTTCAATAGTACCTATATGACTTTCCTCATAAACTTCAAGCCTATTTTGGTTCCTTGGTGGGTTGTATACAACAGTTATTATAATGCTCTCTGACCCAGTATTTATGCGAGCAACAACAAATTCCCTGAACTCACTTTCTATAGCCAAGTTTATTTCTTCAACTTGAATCCTTTCACTTATGAGCAGTGCTATCCCTCCACCAGTCCTCTCAGATCTTTCAACCCTTAGTATTCTGAAACCCTTAGGAAAAACTGTGACACTGTTTATGTCCTCACTCAACTTAGTCTCTGTAATTGCTACTATATCTGCCTTACTGTTGTGAATCCTATCTTTTAATTCTACTGCCTTACCAGCTAATCCATCAGCATTTGTGTATAACAATCTTAATGAGGCCCCATCCCCTGATCTTCTGTCATTATCTTCTTTATCTCCCCTTTGTCTGGAAGAACTCTGTAATGAAAATTTTTCTTCTCCTTCATTTCTTTCATCATTTAACCTTCTTGCCTCTTGCAACAAGTTTTTGATCTTTCCCATCTCTTCCTGTGTTCTGTATTGTCTAATGAACACTTCTTTGAATTCTTGAAGGTCTTTTAGACTTTTTTCTCAACAATATTTCCCTACATGTTTCCCCTCTCTCAAAGGTTACTTTTGTTGGTCTCGGCTTTCCTTCCCTCGAATATTTACCTAGTTGGTGTATGTTTACAATATCCTCGGGACCACATACTACTCCAAGCTTTCTTATCAGGTCTACAACCCTAGCTTTATTTTCTTCAAGTCTCCCCTGCCATGTTGGTTCCTGGGACTCGCTTATGCCTGAGATTACCACTGTCTTCTCCTTATCAAGTGCCTGTTTGATGAGTGGGTTTGCCCTTTCCATCACAACGTCTTTCATTTTTTCGATTACTGTCTCTTTATAGTCAACTGTTTGTATGTTTTCCAGTGCCACCACCTTTACAGCCTCTTTTACTGCCACATTCCCCTTTAGTGCATCAGCAAAGGACGTTTTCATGGCATCATTTTCCATATTCAGCTCCTGGAACTCTTTTCTGAACTGCTCAATGTTTTCCTTAATCTGGACATTCCAAGCAGCAATCTCGTCTCTCTCAGAAGAGAGTAGTGAACTAACATCTAATTCCTTTAGGTTGTCATTCAGCTGTTTGTTTTTGTCTTCTTGTTTAGAAAGTCTAGATTCTAGTTGACTCTTTTCCCCTTCCAGCTTTTTTATTCTTTTTTCTAGTTCCTTTCTCTCCTGCCCTTGTGCTTTATTTGCTTCCTCCAAAGATCTTATTTGCTCTCTGAGTGTTTCATTCTCTTTCATTTCTCCATCCATATTCTGAATTTTATCATCAAGGCTTATAACCATTTCCTCTATATTCTTGATTTTCTGTTTGAGTCGCCTGATGGCGTGTGTGTATGCATATATATATATATATATATATATATATATATATATATATATATATATATATATATATATATATATATATATATATATATATATATATATACACACACACACACACACACACACACACACACACGTCCTTAAAACTATGGATTGAGTTAGCATAAACTACCTCCTAGCTTAGCGCATTCCAATCACCAACTACTCTTACACTAAAAAAGTATTTCCTTACTTCCTTCAAAGAAGTTTTCTTACGAAGCTTCAAACTATAACCTCTAGTTCTAGTGCCAGCCATATCAAAATATCGATCCATATCCATTCTGTCATAACCATGAAGGAATTTACAAATCGTCACCATATCCCCCCTAATTATTCTAGCTTCGAGTGCTGGTAAATCTAATTCCCTCAGCCTCTCCTCATTGAGATTTCGTATTTCTGGCACCAGTTTCGTGGCCTGTCTTTGTGCGTATGTGTGTGTGTGTGTGTGTGTGTGTGTGTGTGTGTGTGTGTGTGTGTGTGTGTGTGTATGCGTGTGTGTGTGTGTGTGTGTTTATTAGTGCGTGTGTGTGTGCTTATTAGTGCGTGTATGTGTATGTGTGTGTGTGTGTGTGTGTGTGTGTGTGTGTGTGTGTGTGTGTGTGTATGTAAGGATGCATGTATGCTGGTATATGTAATAACATTATCCATATTACAAAGGTAAGAAAACAAATTTCAATCGTTTATATTCATATTTAATAAACATATTTGTCCCATAAATTACAGTGCTCACGGAGGTTAACAATTGGAGAGTTATGTAGAAAGAATTATAATAGGACATATTAAGCTCTATATATTTACACAAGCTTTAAAAAAAATAACGAAAAATTAATCATATCTTATTCCTTTTCTCTTTTGCGTGTACGAGGGAATATCACCTTGAAGTTATAGTTTCATTCTTATCGTCCAATCACTTTAGGTTGTCTAAATATGTTTGTGCTATTTAATGTGCCACAATTGGTCGCCATAGTAATAGGGGTGGACACAGACAGATTGGAGCTATAAGGGGGATTAATACTGGATACTTTTCCTAACGACCTGCGGCGGGATCAAACTTGCGTTGGCTAGGCTCGTAACTTTGCAACTTGCACGCTTTACCACTAAGATACCGTGGCCCTCTTTAAGTTTATCCTAATGTAATACAGTGAAATAGATTTATGACTTACAAAAGAAGAGTATTATGTCTATAGGAGCATATTGGACTGAAACATAATCCACAATCGAAGACAATATATTTCTGCGAGGATGGAGATTGCAACGAAATGAAGGAGTTGTAATGAACCAGCTGCGGCGATCGGCTCCCAAGGAACAAAATATATTAACCTAATTACACTGTAGATAACCCAAACTGACTATTTTTTCACATACACATATGATAGAATTTCTTTAATATACCGAATTACACATAAAAATATGAAATAAGGGTTTTTATACTAATTATTATATCGGATAATTGGATTCTCAAGAAATATCAAGATTGCTTTAGTTATATCTAAACTGTGAAATTCCATAAGGCTGGCATTAGAGAAAGACTAAAGGGGGGTTTACCCGGTCAAACGGTTCGTCGAACGCGGTTCGACGAATCGTTTGACCGCATAAACCCCCCTTAAGACTGTATAAAAGGACAACAGCTTAAAGCTTATTTCCGCCCGTATTATGCAGTCACATTTTATGAATTTGGAGCTAATCCTTGAAAGTTCTTTATCATTTGAATATCTATACTAAAGGGGGGTTTACACGGTCAAATGGTTCGTCGAACGCGGTTCGACAGGCAAGTGTTTGAAGTGATGTTCGAACGTGTGAACGGGGTATTTGGTTGTCGAACACGTTTGACAAACGTGTTCGACAACCAAATACCCCGTTCACACGTTCGAACATCACTTCAAACACTTGCCTGTCGAACCGCGTTCGACGAACCGTTTGACCATGTAAACCCCCCTTAAAGCAAAATGGAATGTTCTTCTTAAATCGAAATAAACTTACGTTTATAATGTTAAAATACAGAAAAAAATAACAGTAATGGAAAACATACGCGGAGATAATACCCCATGGCCGGGGGTGGAACAGTTGTCCCTTAGGACATCGGGCCCATGTGACAATTGCCCCTAACCCAATCCAACCTAACCAAATCAA
Organism: Halocaridina rubra; assembly: GCA_037179515.1. Classification (NCBI taxonomy): domain Eukaryota; kingdom Metazoa; phylum Arthropoda; class Malacostraca; order Decapoda; family Atyidae; genus Halocaridina; species Halocaridina rubra. The sequence goes on from JAXCGZ010023499.1 coordinate 5,043, forward strand.
GCCATACCTAACTTATCCAAGTATGAAATAATATATTAATACATTTTAAACTTCTCTTTAATCAACTTGTCATTTGATATATTTCACTTAAATAATACCAAGGGGCAATTATTCGATTTTGTATTATAAGGGCAATTGTCCTAGGGACAATTGTCCAAAAGGGAAATTATCTATAACATCCCCTGGCAAGGGCCCGTCCTCCGCCACACGTTTTCATAAATGATAATGTGATTACTTAATCATTGCAGATACCAATATGGCAGTGATTTGAATCAAAATATGAAAATTGGCGACGAACAAAGCTACAACGTGGGGATAAACTGCTTTATGTTGTATGATCTAATGTAATGACATTACTTATTACGCAACTCATTAAACGTATATTTGTATTAGCTGTTTTTTTTCAGTATCAACAGTGTTGTAAATATGGACGCCAAAAAATAAAATATCGAAAAGTTTAATTGTCAGATGTATAATATAATCAAAACATTCAATGTTTTTCTGTATAAATATTTTAATATGGAGTAATCATGAGTTTGCATATCAAAATGTTGCAGCTCTAGAAATGTAATAATATTTAAGAGACCCTCCTTACAAAATAAATAAATATATAAAAAAAAATATTTCCAAGTGAGAGCTTATGTTTCGGTTTAATAAAGTCCTCATGTAGAGAAGTAACGTCCAAATATTTTTTCACTTTTAACCTCCAGTAAAAAATTATATTATGATATACAATATATATATATATATATATATATATATATATATATATATATATATATATATATATATATATATATATATATATATATATATATATATATATATATATATATATAATATATATATATATATATATATATATATATATATATATATATATATATATATATATATATATATATATATATATATATATATATATATATATATATATATATATATATATATATATCTTATTTCATACGATACAGAACATTCTTATATTCTTAAAATCTATATGTGTTCTATGTTTGCCTGCTAATTTGTTTTATCAATCAAAAACATATTCACCGTAAACATAGAGAAATATTATATATATGGAAGCCTAAGTATATTTCGAATCTCATTTTAATATTATGTATCTTTCTTCTTATCAGTCTTTTAATTCAGCATAACAATAAATGTATTCTGCTTTCTCATATAATACTTTCCTATATAGCATACTATGAATTTCATTTACTTATTAAATATACTAAAATATTAGCTAAATCCTACCATCAATAACATTAAAAGATGGAATTGCTTATTTACAAGTGATTATATAATTACCAAGATATAAGGAAAATAGTAATTATAATTTCAATACTATAAACTATGTTATGGCACATATATTGTGAAGAATTCAGACTATCCTCATTCAAAGATGTTTTGAAAACAACTTCATATAATGGAGAGTCATATCTGAGATCTTAGAAAGTAACTACAAGATGATTTTCGATTAATAAAACAAGTTTTTTTTTAATGTTACACCAACACAGGCTAAACACAGGCTTAGTCAGAGACAATGCAAAGTCTAGTCACCTTTTAACTGTAAACAGTAGTTAAATACATTTCTATTTCATTTATTTGGCGTAATTAAATATATTCTATAACCTACCATCAAGAGTTTTCCAACAGAGACATGAATCCACTGTGGGTTCCATTGTCCTAAGCCGAAAAATAAACTAGCCTGGTGACAGCACAGGAGTGGCAACTCATTGCCACCCGTTTCCATGTTCATTCCTTTCAGAATTGAAATGGCATAAGATTTTACATGAGTGACAGCTCAGTGCCACTCATTCCATGGTCATTTCTTCACAAATGGAATGGCAGGTCACTTCACAGGAATGGCAGCTCAGTACTACTCGTTCCATGGTCAGTCTATGCAATAAAATGAATGGTCACTGCACAGCAGTAGTACTTTAGAACCACTCTTTCCATATTCATTCCTTTGAGAAATGAGATGGAAGGTGACTGCACAGAAGTACGACCTCAGAGCCATGCGTTCCATGTTCATTCCTTTAAGAAATGAAATGGCGGGTGACTGCAAAGGAGCAGCACCTAAGTACCGCACGTTCCATGTTCATAAACCATGAATATTTTCTTCGTGCCTAGGCCCGATGAGGGTAGGCCTATTTATTTATTTGTTTTGCCCCGTCCTGGTGTAACAATCATAGAAAAAAAAATGGAAGGTGACCCGACAGAAATGACATCTTAGTGACACTAGTTCCAGGTTCTGCAATGAAGGAAATGCTCATCAAATCCCACAAAACACTTTTCTTGGAGGATTGAAATTAATTTTACGTTCCCAGGTAATCTTTCTTTATTTTCTTGAATTAATTTATTGTCACCTCTTGGCGGTCAAACCTTTATTACAACAGAGTGAAGCGTAAAATCCACTTGCTCCTGAAGATGCGGCTGTTGGGGAATTTCTATTTCCAGGAGGAGACTCGAAGGCTTGTTTCCGAACCTGAAATATCAAGAGGTGAGACTGGAAGAGTTAACAACAATTAAACCATTGAGACCAATGAGCTATTTTGATTGAGGAGTAATCGTCTCTTCATTTTATATGCTCAAGAAAAAAAGTTCATCAGAAGTATGCCTTTAGTCATGTCTGAGCTTATGAACTATGTACACGTATTACATGAGAAGTTGAAAAAGGTTAGAAGGAGGATAGGCATAAACGGTGTTTTCTTTCATATCCTCAATATTAAAAAAAAAAGGAATTAAAAATCCTACATTCGCCTTAAATAATTCCCATCATAATGGATTCTTCATTAAGCCACAAAAAATTAATTAAAAAAATTATGAACTATTTAATTAGTATAGATGGTATCTAAAGGGGGGTTTACACGGTCAAACGGTTCGTCGAACGCGGTTCGACAGACAAGTGTTTGAAGTGATGTTCGAACGTGTGAACGTGTTCGACAGCCAAATGCCCCGTTCACAAGTTCGAACATCACTTCAAACACTTGTCTGTCGAACCGCGTTCGACGAACCGTTTGACCGTGTAAACCCCCCTTTAAGATTAATGGATAGAATATGGGAGGCGAAGATAGCGAATAACATGTACAAAGGGAATTCACGTTCTGTACACCCAAATTCGATAAAATAATATAAATACATAAACACATACATAAAACAATCAATAAATTTGACACTCATTAAGCTCACAAACACTTTATAGAAACACACACACACATGCACGCGGACGCATACGCATTTATTAATATAAAAATATCGTTTCCATCCTCGAACCTACATTCGGTAAATATCACATGAAGACAGGCAGTGGAGTATCAAAGTCATAAGTCAGTCTTCTTCTTCGTCTACATCTTTTCCCACTTTTATGTGGGGTCAATGTTTCTGGCCAGTGTTCTCCATATTTTCCTGTCCCATACCTCATCACCCAACAAACCTTTAGACCTCAGGTCGTCATTGATGCAATCCATCCACCTCCGCTTTGGTCTCCCCCTCCCTCTCCTACCCTGTATATCCATTTTCATCACCCTCCTCCCAACATACTGTTTATCCCTCCTAACGACATGACCATACCTTCTTAGTCTACTTTCTTGTATCTTATCTGATATTTCTCTGACTTTTGAGGTACCTCTAATTACCTCGTTTCTGATCTTATCGCTTCTTGTCACCCCACACATCCATTTCAACATCCTCATCTCTGCCACATCCAGTTTTTTCTCTTGTGTCTTCTTTATTGCCCATGTCTCTGCTCCATACATCATCGAAGTCATAAGTCAGTATATCAAGTAATTTATGTTATGCAGTAATGGATTTTACGTCTTGCCGATTAAAACGAAAATTAGTCTTAGAGCATTATATGGAATCAGGGACTAAATATTTTAAATATATATATATATATATATATATATATATATATATATATATATATATATATATATATATATATATATATATATATATATATATATATATATATATATATATATATATATATATATATATATATCAAGCCATTGACTATATGTTAGATGAAAGAGATACGAACAAATTCCCTTTAGGACAATTGCCCTAGGATAAGAGCCACTAACACTTTATAAAACTGACAATTGCCCTTCGATCATATTAAAGGGCAATATATACTATAATCAAGAAATACTGAATGACAAGAAGTTCATATTATTAGCTAGGTTAATTTTTTTTTTCTTATGATTGTGACACAAGGACGGGCAGAAAAATAATAAAATAAAACAGCCCTCATCGGGCCTGGGCAAGAAGAAAACATAAAGTAAAGAGAAACAGAGATGGAGAAATGACTTGTCAGATGTGAAGAGATAATAAAAGATGTGTGATGAATATCCAAGAATATTCAATGTAGTGGTAGGCATAGATAAAGAACCGTAACTGAAGGAAGACTTAACATCGAACTGTCCTGGATAGACCTATTTAAGTTCAAAAAACCTTCAGCTGTAGTATTACAACGGGCGGCTGATGCCATGAGCCAACCTACTACATGACTATAGACACATATAATATATCGACATATATGACATCAGTATGAGTTATGTAATGATGAGAGTGAAGGTATGAATATGGAGCACAAAAATATGACGGAACGGAGACAGGGATGATGGTATTTCAAGGCGAGAGACAGGGATACATGCCATACACCTTGTCCATCATGTTTTACTGTTAGGGGCTAATGTCCTAAGAAGCAGTTGTCCCAAGGGGCAATCACCCTAAAGGGCAATTGTCCTAGGAGGTACTTGTCCCAGGGGGCAGTTGTTCTACCTTCAAGAAATATATCACTTTTTATTTAGCATAAAATGTCACAAGTAATCATAAATTCCCGGCAAATCATTTGTTGTTAAGCATAAAACTGCCTTTTTACCTATATGTACCGTGACAGGAACAAAAACTCAAAGTTTCGAACTACAACATTCTTAGACCCTAAAAACCCATCATATTATTCATATTCCAGGATAAAGACTCCTACTGAGTGGGGGGGGGGACCAAGAATAACTCTCCCGTGTTACCATACGTATAGTAAAAGTCGAATAAATGGGATGGAATGAGGGGACTGGGAATCCCCTCTTTAAATTTGTATATGAATAGATAAAATATCCAGAAAATACATTTTATGGTTTTATATACCTTTAGCGTAAAAAACAAAACAAAACAAAAAAACAGGTCATTTATGGATGTTTTGAAAGAATGTATCCATATCAACACCTGGCTACTTACAGGTAATGTAAAAAGAATATTTTCATTGTAATACAACACTTATTTTCCCGGGCATTCAGGTCTAAAATGTGATTGCATGAATACACACAATAAAATGAATACTGTTACGACTCACTAAGACCCCTAAAAATTATGACCCATTATGTTTAATAGTTGAGTAAAAGACCTTGGGTGCCCCCATTCTGACCTAAAATAGTTACCTAATTATAAGTCATTTACAGTGCCCTGCTGTTATAAACCAAACCCTCATTCCGACCTTAAATAGTTGCATTATTAGGAGTCATTTACCGTGTCTTGCTAACATTAACCAGACTTCAAGGACAGATACTTTTAGCTTCTCCCGTGTTCAAGGACGATTGGTAAACCACAAAATGGCTCTTAGTATATTAAGACGAGGATATTTTGTTTCATGTGTCACTACTAGTCCCAGACGGATTGAAGCTAGAGAATTCAGGCTTGATGCCCTTTCTTGCGCCCCGCCGTGGGCTCGAACCCGGGTTCGTCAACTCCCGAATCGAGCACTCTACAACTACTACGAGGAAATATTCATAATACATTACATCACCGTTTTATGTGTCGTAAATAATGCCAATAAGATTGGGATTAGAAAGAAACATATTGGAGCTAAGGGCTTATGGCTGGATGCCCATCCTAACATCCCGAGGCGGGATCGAACTCACATTAGTCAAATTTGCCACACGCGCGCTCTCCCACTGAGCTACCGCAGCGCCAATGCATCATCATAAATAGTTGGTAATATTTAAAGGAGCAAGTCTCTATTCCAGCATGACATGACAACGTTACATTTCTTGCCGAGTAATAAGTTAAACGTCAATTAAGAGACATCACACAAGATTCCTGGCGTTCCTTGAGATAATATACCTTTTTTTTATCCAATATTACTATAGTTGAAACTTGCTTCATACAGGTGCCTTAGGAATATAAATGAATACAACTTTAAAAGTGCCATTACGAGCACTTTTATGCGTTGCATTTAGTTACAGTTCTAATGGGGATGAAGAGAGAGACAGGTTTGGGCTGGAGGTAAGGCTGGGTGCCTTTCATAACACCCCGAGGAGGGATCGATCCCCCATTAATCAGGATAGTCACTTTCCGACTCGCGCGTCCTACCACTGAGCTACCCTTTCCCTCGTGAAGGCATCTATAATTATGCTCTATGTATATAACCTTCACAGTCATACTTAAGCATGACATGCTTCCACGTGTGTTTTTCGGTCATGCTATTTGAAAATAAAATATATTACTACAATAATTTTAGTCTTTATAGTCACAGAAACACGGCATTATCCTCAACTCAGAACACAGGTTGGCTTACATTGGTTTGAGGATAATAAAACACGATCATAATATATTATCTATTCTCATTCGCAAGAGATGGGGGCCGCGGTAGATCAGTGGTAGAGCACACGATTCAGGAAGGGACAACCGTGCTTTCTATCCCACTGCTGGGTATCAGGAAGGGCACAAAGCCTGAATACCCTTACTGCGACATGTTTGTGTCCCCACGCATTCGAATAGGAAGTACTTGTGACATAAAACTTTGAATTATTTTTATTTGTACGAGGTGGGGGTTGCGGAAGCTCAGTGGTAGAAGGTGCGAGTCGAGAAATGAAAAGTTGGCACTTCTCGGCAAGTTGTTATTGCCAACCAAAGGCTCGAACCGACCCCGGGGGGTTTAGGGATGACATCTAGCCTTAATCCCCTAGCTTCAAAATATGTGTCCACCCCCATTTGAATGGGGACTAATTATGATAAACAACGGTGCATTATTTTTAAAAAAAATTTCCCTAATAAGTAAATGGAAATCCTGTAAAGAAATGCCTGTTCGAGAGCAGAGACAAGGGATAATTCAGAAAGCAGCGCAGAAATAAGTGATGCTTTTGGAAAAAAAAAAAAAAAAAAAAAGGACAGATAAGCAACTTAGAAACTCAAAAACGAAAAAAATTCCTTGAGCAATTGAGGTGGCAATTTCCTTAATAAACTGTCTTAGTTATTACCTGCGAATGCAATGCACTAAAAACCATTTTTTCTTTTCGCTAGCACGAAATTCTCTGGAGCCCAAGTAATATTAATTCTATCTTCGAGGGTTCGCGCCCCGTCACGGTCTGAGGTTAGCAAGGGCACGCACTCAGGGTAACGATTACAACTGCCAAACCAAGTCCTTCGCAAGAAGGCAACCGTCCTAGCCCTTGGTAGAAAGGAGTCCGTGACGTAAAACGGGAACTATCTTAAATTAAGTCAAATCAATTATTCCTCAGACGGGGGAGGGGGGTTGCGATCACACCGCTGTAGAGAGCGCGAGTTGGGAAGTGAAAAGCCTGACTAATGCGGGTTCGATCCCACCATGGGGCGTTAGGATGGGTATCCAGCCCTAATCCCCCAACTCCAACCTGTGTCCACAACCATTCAACAGATTGCGACACAAACACGGTAAAAATTATTCCTTTTATACACAAGAAAATTGCTAAACCAGCATAATACTATGTGCTACTAAACTCTATTTCACCATTGGCTTTATTATTGTCCTGAAATGACCAACTGATATAAGAAAATTCCCATGGTGAGTCAGTCTCAAAGCATAATTCGACACCGATAGATCATTGTCTGCAGCTTTAATATAGCAGAATAATTAGGATGTCATTCTTATCCAAATATTTCTATCGTTTCATGTGCCACAATGAGTCTCCATACGCATAAGGATGGATACTGATAGGTTGGAGCTGGAGGATTAAGGTTGGATGCCTTTCATAGCACTCCACGGTGGAAATGAATTAGCGTTAGTCAGGAGCGAATCTTCTCAACTCGTATGCTCTACCACTGAACTACCGCGGATACCACAAAATGTGCAACAATTAGCACGCATTCAAAAGTCACCGTGGTAAAGCGGTTGCGTCAGCGACTCTGAGGCGGCAGGTCGAGGGGTCGCGTCCCGCCACGGTCTGAGGTTAGCAAGGACATGCACTCAGGGTAACGATTACATCTGCCAAAAACGAGTTCCTTGCAAGAAGGCAACTGTCCTTGCCCTTGGGAGAAAAGGGAGTCCGTGACGTAAAACCGTCTCTTCTATTCAAATGTGGGTGATATAGACATTTTGGAACTAAAAAGGGATTAAGACTTGATACCCTCCCTAACGCCCAGTGGTGATATCAAACTCGCTTCAATTAGCCTTGCCACTTCCAGACTAGCGCACTCTACCACTGAGCTAATACGGTTCCTAAGTATTATCAAAATATATTGCATTAAATTTACAACTGCAGATCAGTGTGAGTCTCCTTATCCACTTTTCGTTAGGGTTGAATCATGCATGAAAGTCTAAATCCCTTCCAAATAAAAATTATCATAAACTTGTGCTTCGTATTACATTTTACCAGCTGCAGCGTTCGGGCCTCACAGCGCACGATTCTTGCCCGCCTACTCTGTGGGCGACCCAAGCAGAGTGGTAAGGGGAGGTTGAGGCAGCCCTTTATCCCCACGGAGCTAAGAGGAGTTATAATGGTATATAAATGCTGCTGAATGTGTGTGATTTGATAATGTTAAAGATAAATATATAAACTAAGAACAAATGAATGAATAGGCCAAGTTAGGTTAGGTTAGATTAGCAATAGCTGAAGTGCGAAAAATAAAATAAAAATCTATATTACACAAACCTGAGTATTGAGGGGGGGGGATTTTCCTAAGAGACAATCGTCCTAAAGGATAATTGTCCCTGGAGCAAGTGTCCTATCCTAAGGGAGAATTGTCCTACCTCGATAAAAGGGGATTAATGTAAAGAAAAAGTACAGTATCTACTATATAAGAGAAAAGTTAGCTGTACTACAGCTAATACTATCTCAAGAAAGTAATTTCAAAAGATTAATGTGCAACATGTTAACAGTTAAGCTAACAAAAACTTCTCTGAAACCAGCTTTTAATGAATTATATTATTCATCAAGAGTCAGTGGAAATTTTAAAATATAAAATGAACAACGCATGTGCATAGAGTATGACCCTCTTGAAAGCATTATCTCCTCACAAATACCACATGTATAAATCTAAAAGACAATGCTATGAAGCAGATTCAGTCAGGACCAGAAAACACGAGAAAGTAAATGCAATTCTGCCAAATTGCTTTAGGTAGAACTGCCTGTTAAGTAAAGGCTGATAGTTTTAAAAATTATTATCCTGCATTGGGGTGTAAAATATTAAATAAAACTGTCAGCATGCCCTAAGATACGTTTGTATTGCACTGTTTTAAGTGTCACAGTTAGCCCCCATTCAAATAAGAGTGGGCATAAATTGTTGGGGTTATGAGGGGATTAAGGCTGGATGCTCTTTCTAATACCCCGCGGCGGAATCGAACTCCCGTTAGTTAGGCTTGTCACTTGCAGAATCTTGCACGCTATCAATGAGTAACCACGGATGTCATTCTGCCAATTGGCGGTCTTGGGCTTCATCGTCTAATATTTTTTATATATTTTACTGTAGTACTGACTTTATATATATCAGTGGTAGAGAACGCAACTTGGGAAGTGATAAACCTGTCCAACCAGGGTTCGATTCCACCTCGAGACGTTAGTGAGAACATCCTACCTTAATCCCTCAGCTCCAACAGGTCTTTGTCCGTCCTCATTCGAATGAGGACTAATAAGATCTAGCATATATCAATCTCAGCATAGCTATATTTTGTCTTATATCAATTAACATTCACCAATCATTGCAGGTTTTTTTTCAAGAATATGCATTGTACTGTAATCATTAATTGGCTCCAGAGAGGATCTGTGTCAGCATGTCCCTGCGTAATTATGGTATTATAATTAAAGAAAATTAATGGCAATTTATATAACGATGGTATTAAAGGCCAAATACTATTCTTGGAAAAAAATTTGTACACGGAAAAACCAAGGGATTTTCCTGCACTTGCTCAGTGTTGTAAACTGGGACTGGTGGCTGAAGCACAAGGCTGTCACGAAGTAAAGCCATTGGAGGAAACTAGCTGCGGCTTCCCAAGGCAGAAAGCTTTATACAACTTAACTGTGGTTGACCCAATTAGTGCAGCTGTGGTGGTGGGGTGGGGTGGGGGGTGGGGGGTGGGGTTGAGTAACTTCAAGGGGGCTAAGATGCAAGTGATGTGATACATTAGTGTTTTGGTGAAAGGATATGCTTTGATTTGGCCACACCTTACAAGGAGGATTAATATAATCGGATATGTATGTATGCCTATGAAAGAGCAAAGAATGCAACATTGTACGTACGATACGTAGAAAACAAAAAATAACATTTAAAAAGTAACGTGTATAAACTGTCCTTTAGTGTGGACTGAAAAAATATTTTTATTGCTTAGTGTACGTGTCACGCAATCAAAGTAATTAAAATAACAGCGTCACGCGTTAGTGTGGATACCGATAATCGTTGTTCAAATCTTAATGGAATTTTTAAAACTTAATTCACATAATTATATTTAACCTTTTCCTTGTTGTTCAATTTTCTATCTATCCACACGAGTATCTATCGGCGAGTATTCATTTACGATAATGTGGGTACTGATGATAGCAGAAAAAGAAATGGGATAATTATAAATAATTAAATAATATAAAAAAACATTGAAAATGTGGTTATCTATTTGTTTATACATTTACGAGTTTATATTTTCTATATTATGACAACCAAATATTAAAATAAAAGAAGCGAAAAACTGGGAAAATATTCGTAACTCATTAAATAATAATAATAACATGAGCGTTTATCATTGCGGAATGTGGCTTACAAATTCCACGTTTACTTATTCTACGTTTTTGAATGATAATTTGCGAGTAGGAAGTTTATCTCTGCGTACACGATTCACTTTTTTTATAGAAATACCTACCTACCTACCTACCTACCGACCGACCGACCGACAGACAGACAGACAGACAGACAGACAGACAGACAGGCAGACAGGCAGACAGGCAGACTGGCAGACAGGCAGACAGGCAGGCAGGCAGGCAGGCAGGCAGGCAGGCGCGCGCGCACACGCACACGCACACGCACACGCACACGCACACGCACACGCACACGCACACACAAAAGAATAAAGAAGCTGGAAGGGGAAAAAGAGTCAACTAGAATCTAGACTTTCTAAACAAGAAGATAAAAACAAACAGCTGAATGACAACCTAAAGGAATTAGATGTTAGTTCACTGCTCTCTTCTGAGAGAGACGAGATTGCTGCTTGGAATGTCCAGATTAAGGAAAACATTGAACAGTTCAGAAAAGAGTTCCAGGAGCTGAATATGGAAAATGATGCCATGAAAACTTCCTTTGCTGATGCACTAAAGGGGAATGTGGCAGTAAAAGAGGCTGTAAAGGTGGTGGCACTGGAAAACATACAAACAGTTGACTATAAAGAGACAGTGATCAAAAAAATGAAAGACGTTGTGATGGAAAGGGCAAACCCACTCATCAGACAGGCACTTGATAAGGAGAAGACAGTGGTAATCTCAAGCATAAGCGAGTCCCAGGAGCCAACATGGCTCGATAATGGGTGTAAAAGAGCTAAGGAGTGGAGAGACAAATGCTGGAAAAGGTATAGGAGGAGAAAAAACATAAATGCCTGGCAAACCTACAAAAGAGCAAGAAATGACTACCTAAGTAAAAGGAGAGAGGCAGAGAGAGACTATGAGAGGGACATCACCAGGAAGGCTAAAGAAAATCCCAAGCTTTTCCACAGCTTTATCAGAGGAAAACTGAAGGTAAAAGAACAGGTTTTAAGGCTAAAGAGAGCGGATGGAAGCATCACTGAGACGGATGAAGAGATCTACAAAGAATTGAACAAGGAGTTTCAGTCAGTATTTACAGTAGAAAATACCCCACCCCCTCAGATTGCAGTGATAGAAGCTCAAGGGCCGGTATTAGAGAACATCAACCTTACAGCCATAGAGGTATGCAAAGCGGTGATGGATTTAGATGTTCATAAAGCTACAGGTCCTGATGACATATCCCCTCATGTGCTTAAAAAATGCTCAAACACAATATCAGTGGCACTAAGTATCATATTTAAGGAGTCACTGGAGTCGGGGGAGATTCCAAGATGCTGGAAACAAGCAAATGTGATACCTATCTTCAAAAAGGGAAGGAGGGATACGGCTCTGAACTATAGACCAGTTTCCTTGACCAGCATAGTTTGCAAAGTTATGGAGAAACTACTAAGGAAACATATTTCTCTTCACTTGGAATCCTTCAATTTTTTGTCAGTGAGGCAACATGGCTTCAGAGAAGGTAGATCAACAGTAACAAACTTATTAGAATTTTATGATGAGGTAAGCCAAATCTTACAGGAAAGAGAGGGCTGGGCAGATTGCATATTCCTAGACTTCCAGAAAGCGTTTGACACTGTTCCCCTTGGAAGACTTATTAGGAAGCTGCAATCAATGGCTAGAATAGGTGGGAATGTTTTGGAATGGATAAAAACTTACTTAGAAGGAAGGGAACAGAGGGTTAGAGTAAGACACTCAGTGTCTGAATGGAGAAGAGTTAGTAGTGGAGTTCCACAGGGTTCAGTTTTAGGGCCACTTTTGTTCCTTGTATATGCAAATGACCTACCAGAGTCTGTAAATTCATTCATGAATATGTTTGCAGATGATGCAAAGATTGTGAAGAAAGTAAAAAACGAGAACAATGGTAGAGAACTTCAGGAGGATCTAAATAATCTGCATGAGTGGTCAGAAAAGTGGCTAATGATATTCAATACTTCAAAATGTAAGGTAATGAGAATGGGTACAAGTGCAAGAAGGCCCAAGCTTGACTACTCGGTGGCTGGAGTACAACTTCAAGAGACAGAAAATGAGAGAGATCTAGGAGTAAACATACTGGCAGATTTGTCTCCAGAAATACATATAAATGGCATAGTAAGGGCAGCATATGCATTCTTATCAAATGTAAGGGTAGCCTTCAGGCACATGGACAAGGAAATGTTCAGAAATATTTATGTAACCTATGTGAGGCCAAAACTCGAATATGCAGCCCCCTTTTGGAATCCGCACTTGAAAAAGCACATAGCTAAGCTTGAAAAAGTTCAAAGACATGCCACGAAACTGGTGCCAGAAATACGCAATCTCAGTTATGATGAGAGGCTGAGGGAATTAGACTTACCATCACTCGAAGCTAGAAGAGTGAGGGGGGGATATGGTGACAGTCTTTAAATTCCTTCATGGTTATGGTAGAGTGGATAGGGATCGATATTTTGATATGGCTGGCTCTAGAACTAGAGGTCATAGTTTGAAGCTTCGTAAGAAAACTTCTTTGCAGGATGTAAGGAAATACTTTTTCAGTGTAAGAGTAGTTGATAATTGGAATTGGCTAAGCGAGGAGGTAGTTAATGCTATCTCAATCCATAGTTTTAAGGACAGGTATGATAAGTATCACTAAGTATAAAATGGAACCGATCAGGAGACGGGAAGATACGAGCTTTGGGCTCTTTCCCGTAATCACAATTAGGTAACCACAATTAGGTAATCACACACACACACACGTGTATGTGTACAGAATTCCGTAGTTCGCAAAAGTTGCTGAAATGGACATGGATTCATTGTCAAAACAAATAAATCAACTGAATTTTCTAATACAGTCAATGGCCTCTGCAACAACAGTATATTCAACTGAAATGACTAAAGTACTCACTGACCTATTGGATGATAATGAAATCAACTGAATTACTTAAATACACTGGCCGGTTCAAAAACAGTAACTACAACTTAATTTAGTAAAACACGCCCTGGCCTGTTCAGGAACATTAAAGTATAATGAACCCCTATTACTGAATATATAGTCTCTTTTCCCCGTTTACTTCTGGAGTCATTTGACTGACTACAGCTTCATACTTTATTCATATAAACCAGGAAATGGTTCGCTATGTCATGATTGTTATCGTACTGGTAAGTAGAGGTAGGACAAAAATATATAAAGGAGGGATCCCTTTCAAGGAATGATTCTCAATAATTGTGAATATGACCGAAATTGCGTAGAAACTATTTTAATTTTAATTTTAATTTTAATTTTAATATTTTAATTTTAATATTTTAATTTTAATATTTTAATTTTAATATTTTAATTTTAATATTTTAATTTTAATATTTTAATTTTAATATTTTAATTTTAATATTTTAATTTTAATATTTTAATTTTAATATTTTAATTTTAATATTTTAATTTTAATATTTTAATTTTAATATTTTAATTTTAATATTTTAATTTTAATATTTTAATATTTTAATTTTGTAATTTTGTAATTTTGTAATTTTGTAATTTTGTAATTTTGTAATTTTGTAATTTTGTAATTTTGTAATTTTGTAATTTTGTAATTTTGTAATTTTGTAATTTTGTAATTTTGTAATTTTGTAATTTTGTAATTTTGTAATTTTGTAATTTTGTAATTTTGTAATTTTGTAATTTTGTAATTTTGTAATTTTGTAATTTTGTAATTTTGTAATTTTGTAATTTTGTAATTTTGTAATTTTGTAATTTTGTAATTTTGTAATTTTGTAATTTTGTAATTTTGTAATTTTGTAATTTTGTAATTTTGTAATTTTGTAATATTGTAATATTGTAATATTGTAATATTGTAATATTGTAATATTGTAATATTGTAATATTGTAATATTGTAATATTGTAATATTGTAATATTGTAATATTGTAATATTGTAATATTGTAATATTGTAATATTGTAATATTGTAATATTGTTATATTGTTATATTGTTATATTGTTATATTGTTATATTGTTATATTGTTATATTGTTATATTGTTATATTGTTATATTGTTATATTGTTATATTGTTATATTGTTATATTTTTATATTTTTATATTTTTATATTTTTATATTTTTATATTTTTATATTTTTATATTTTTATATTTTTATATTTTTATTTTTTAATTTTTTTATTTTTTTATTTTTTTATTTTTTTATTTTTTTATTTTTTTATTTTTTTATTTTTTTATTTTTATTTTTATTTTTATTTTTATTTTTATTTTTATTTTTATTTTTATTTTTATTTTTATTTTTATTTTTATTTTTATTATTATTATTATTATTATTATTATTATTATTATTATTATTATTATTATTATTATTATTATTATTATTATTGTTACTGTCATTATTATTAATAAAAGTAACAAGGATCTTCCATGGGGGATCCTAGCCATACACAGAAACGCGACAGATGCGTTTATGAAATCCATTTGCTTGTGTCTAGCTAACTAACAACATGGTATCCTAGGTTTACACTGTTTAAGAAATCCGGCCAAAGTGTGACAATCATAATTAGTGGTATGAATAGAAGGAAAAAATTGGGTAATCATAATGTATAATTGCTACTTTGTGAGTCCCAAAATTCACTATTTTGGAAACTAAACAGATTTATATTACCCCCAGTTGTAAATCCCTATATACAAAAGTCATATTCCCCTTAATAAGGGAGATGGCTGAGTCAAAGCAAACAATACAAAGGACGGGATTCCAAGTACCATCACAAACGCCCATTTAATTGGTTTTTTGACAAGGAGGGGAACATGTAGAAGGTATTTTTACCTCTTCAGGGGAATAGCGTTAAATATACCCCTGATAAAGTCGACCTAATGATTGTAACCTAAAGTCGCCACGCCCCTTTCCACCAACCAAAAAAAAAAAATTTTTATCTCCCTAATGTATCTAGCCTAAGACCCGCCCACCTTAAATCCAGTAATGATATTTATTGATTTTCAATTCATGAACCTTTACAACGCAATAGCACAAATAATCTCGTTTTTCTAATCTGGTTTAATGGATCTAGGTTTAGGTCTGAGTTTACAGTAACATTTACTGTGCTTTAATTTCATTATAGCTTTAATGAAAGTAATAATTAATACTTATCAATATTATTTACTTTTTTATGTGTCTCAACTAGTTCACATTCGAATAGGGGTGGACACAAATAAGCTGGAACTTTAATGAAATTTAGGCGAGATGTTTTATTCTTAAAACTCCACGGCTGGATTGAATTTGCGTTAATCAGGGTTGTCAATTACCCACTCGCGTGCTCTGTCACTGAGGTACCGCGGCACAAATTACAGTTGATTGTAAAAATAGCTAAATATTATATCAAAGGGTATGCCCATTACACACGTCTCCATGTACCGAGATTAGTATCATAAAGAGAGATATATCAATGCATCACGTGTACTCAGCACGTGTTGTGCGCGATGAAACTTTCA
Organism: Halocaridina rubra; assembly: GCA_037179515.1. Taxonomy (NCBI): domain Eukaryota; kingdom Metazoa; phylum Arthropoda; class Malacostraca; order Decapoda; family Atyidae; genus Halocaridina; species Halocaridina rubra. The sequence continues at coordinate 21,517 of JAXCGZ010023499.1, forward strand.
TAGATCGCATAAATGCTAATGTAACGTAATGTAGCTAACTATAAGCCATAAATTAATGTTAATTAAAGTAATCTTAGATTAACCAAAGATGTAAATAAGTATTGCCTGCAAACACCAAAAACATCTAAAATTAGAACTACTTCAAATTTATGACAATGCACTAAACTAATTAGCGAAGAATACCGAATCACACGCTATACTCATTTCAGTATTGCAAATGCAAAATCTTAAAGCAAAACCTGAAGAGCAGTACTAATGTTCAGAAAGCAATTCAAACAACTTTCTTATGGTTGATTGTGCGTGCTTGTGTGTGTGCATGTATGTGTGTGCGCGCGCGTGTGTGTGTGCATATATATATATATATATATATATATATATATATATATATATATATATATATATATATATATATATATATATATATATATATATATATATATATATATATATATAATTTATTTTTATTTTTGTTGGAGATCATTACGCATTACTAGCCTTGAATTCATTATTCAAGAGTTTGAATCTATCTGGTCAATTGGATATAATTTGTTTTCCGTCTCATATTTTGGAAATTTGCTATAGTAAAGTCCCTTAATAACAGATTACAAAAATGATAAAAGAGTAGTGAGGATTTCCTCCACCTAATTCTCTTTGTTCGTCATGCTTTTCTGCTTCCAATAATGTTAGATCGTTGCTTACTCTTCATTCAGTGTAAATCTCGTCATCTAAGAATATATGGATAAAAAAAAACTGCCCCTGCATAAAAACATAAGATATGACAAATTATTTTATATCGGCCAAACCAGTGAAGATTTGATAAAAAGAGAGTAACGCATCGTAAATCAGGTAAAATTCAAATACCGTCTTTATTATAATATGTCCTAAACGATCGATTGGCTTGCAAGTAGTACAAAAACTATTTGTAATAACATCGTTTCTATCATTCTTCTTGAATTCACTATTAAACAGCAGGAAGTATTAAACTAGACCCAATTATACAAAATTAGAGGGAATATAGATAATCACGCCTAGATTAAGCTCGTTCCGGCACCTTTGGAAAATCATTATTCTTATAATTCTCTATATTTATCTTTTATATTATTATATAAATTGTTGTACTGCAAGTCTTACTTTGTACTTTGTTTTTGTGTTAGTTGCTCTGAAGATGGACTAAAGTCTGGAGGATATCAACATTATGTCATTTCATTTTTCATTCGTAGCTAATCTCTATTCTCACACACGCACGCACGCACGTGCGAGGAGGTAGTTAATGCTATCTCAATCCATAGTTTTAAGGACAGGTATGATAAGTATCACTAAGTATAAAATGGAACCGATCAGGAGACAGGAAGATACGAGCTTTGGGCTCTTTCCCGTAAACACAATTAGGTAATCACAATTAGGTAATCTCACACACACACACACACACACACACACACACACACACACACACACACACACACACACACACACACACACACACACACACACACACACACACACACACACACACACACACACACACACACACACACACACACACACACACACACACACACACACACACACACACACACACACACACACACACACACACACACACACACACACACACACACACACACACACACACACACACACACACACACACACACACACACACACACACACACACACACACACACACACACACACACACACACACACACACACACACACACACACACACACACACACACACACACACACACACACACACACACACACACACACACACACACACACACACACACACACACACACACACACACACACACACACACACACACACACACACACACACACACACACACACACACACACACACACACACACACACACACACACACACACACACACACACACACACACACACACACACACACACACACACACACACACACACACACACACACACACACACACACACACACACACACACACACACACACACACACACACACACACACACACACACACACACACACACACACACACACACACACACACACACACACACACACACACACACACACACACACACACACACACACACACACACACACACACACACACACACACACACACACACACACACACACACACACACACACACACACACACACACACACACACACACACACACACACACACACACACACACACACACACACACACACACACACACACACACACACACACACACACACACACACACACACACACACACACACACACACACACACACACACACACACACACACACACACACACACACACACACACACACACACACACACACACACACACACACACACACACACACACACACACACACACACACACACACACACACACACACACACACACACACACACACACACACACACACACACACACACACACACACACACACACACACACACACACACACACACACACACACACACACACACACACACACACACACACACACACACACACACACACACACACACACACACACACACACACACACACACACACACACACACACACACACACACACACACACACACACACACACACACACACACACACACACACACACACATATATATATATATATATATATATATATATATATATATATATATATATATATATAATTTCTAATAAAGTTTTCGTGCTAAAAGGATCAAGCATATAAATGGAATTGAGTAAGAAGACTTTCCATAACCCTTCGTTTTTAATCTAATTTGTTTTAATATGCAAAGTGCTATATACCATTGTTGATATTGCGATAATTTTGCCATGGATGTCTAGCTCCAGCACCATATTGCAAATCAACTTCACATACACCCTTCATATTTCTTAATTCTTTTAGCGAGGACCCTACCTGTCTCTCATACGATGATGAAATCATATTATGCAAGTTTCTTGCAATTGTTTTCTCTTATTGTTTTACCAAAAATTTAAATAAATAAAGACTATTTGGACTTTTCGGCATCTGAGTTTTTCTTTACCAAATACTGGTCAAAGCTTTCAGCATATTTTGACTGTTTTTTGTTGAAAAAATAGCCCCCATTCAAATCGGGGTGGACGCAGACATTTTAGTTCTATAGGAGGATGATGATTGGATGCCCATGTTAATGCCCCGCGGATGGTACGATTCCTTAATAGTCGGGCTGATTACTTCCCGACTCTCGCTCTTTGCAACTAAGCTACATCGGTTCCCAATCTTTTACATATGGAGGGCCCAAAAATGTATTATTGTATGATATCTATATTTATGAAAATTCGGTGAATTCCCAACTACTTAGTAGGTACGACATACGATCGGCAGTAACGCTAAAATATGTAAAACATTAAAATTCTAGACGAAAGGAAAAAATGTTCACGAATCTTGTTTGTAGCCTAATTTCCAATTTGACCCCAAGCACACTAGTCTATTTGCCCAATTAATAAATGCATCCCAATACCATTGTTAGACTTAACTACCAGACTAATCTTCCTCCCATGGAATGAAAAGTAACTGCTTAATGGTGTTTCCATCTAATCCTCTAAGATACACCACCACTTTTGCAGACAGGCTTTGGGGTGTTTACGAAATATCCATTCCGTTAGCACTAATGCTAATAATTTTCTTACTAACGCTTTTTGCATCATATTTTTTTTTATTTTCAAACATTTATTTCAAGTCGAGGGCATTTTTTTTCTTCTAATTCCATGTAAATACTATCGGAAATGTAAATTGAGAATAAATAATTTAGTTTAGTGACTTAGTTTTATCTAACACAAAAATAGGCATTAGACAAGCATCTACCCCCTTTTTCTCTTAGCCTCCCTCATTACAGGCTTCAGCTAACCTCCTTTATTCACTATATCTTTGAAATGCCTGTACATTACCTCTCTGCAACCATGGCTCAAATGCCTCCGTCTTTTCAGTCACTACTCTTCTCAAGTCTCCATTCCACCATTCACTAACCTTCCTTCCTACTTCCACTCATTAGTCTCATCCCACACACTACTTCTGCCTACTTCAGAACTTCTTCCTTAAAGCATTTCCATTGTTATTCCACCCCTCCTCAACTACTTCTTTCACAAATTGACACATATTCCTTAGACTAGTCTTACTCCCACATTCTTTCTCTTTTTTATTCAGATTGCTCAATTTTAATGACTCTCTTCCTCCCTCCCTTCTATTTTTCCATTTTCTCCCACTCTCACTCTACTTTCCACTCAATAATGGTCAGATATTCCATCACCAGCTCCTCTCAGTACATTCTCATCCAGTACACTTCCACTCACCTCCTGTCCACCATAAACTACATTCATTCCCAGGCTACTACTCTACCATTTTATACTCTGACCCACGTATACTTGTGCACATTCTTCTTTTTAATTAGTCAACATTTGCTCCTAAACACATATTTCTATAAATTGCACTCCAGTCATTTCTGCTAGGTACTCCATATTTCCCAATTACACTATCCACTGGCTCAATCCCTACACTAACATTCAGATATTCCAACAACACTTTATTCATATTCATTCTCAATTCGTCCACACAACTCATTCAATTTATTTCAAAACTCTTCTCTTTCTTCATCACACCTCTCACTTCCAGGACCATAGCCTTACGAACGCTCAAACTTGCATCTCAGTCTCATTTTAGCCCATTTAATTCTAGACTAGACTTTTTTTCCATTCCACCACACACTTGCTTATTTACCCACTTACCAACAGAGCTATTCCTTCTCTTCCTAGCCCTCTATCGTCTCCAGACACCCTACCTACCACACTCCCAAATATTACCTCATTATACTCATTAAGTTTAACCTAATGCAAGAACATCAGTCCTTCTCTTCACAAACTTTCTACTAATATCCTTCGTTTTATATTCACTCACATCACAAACAAGCACATTCAGAGACCAAATACCGCCATTCTCTTTGTCTCTCAACAGGAAGAAAATACACAGGGAGATTCGCAGCCTCCCACTCCACCCCATTTAGTCAGCTTCCATGACACGCAATTAAACACAGAGATGGCATTGTTATTCTCCCACCCGAGAGGGGGGTAAACTAGCTGCGGCCGTCGGGCGTCATGGTAGAATATGCTTGCCCGTCTACTATGTGGCTGATCCAAACAGGAAGGTGCAAGGAAATATGGCAACCCTTAATCCCCAAGTAGCTGAGATGAATGATTGATGCGTGTCTTGGCTCTCAGTAGATGCGTGTTCTTTGGTTCGGCCACCCCCTTTCAAGGGGGAAAGGGACCACTGTATAGATACATGTACATTTTGTATCACTGACAGAGTTATATATGAGCGAGGACTTCTTCTTTCGTAGAGGAATATTATTAGCAGGAATATGACGTTACCCAGGGATCCCTCCTTTCACTCATCGTTGCACAATTATATATTGAAAAATTAAAAGTAGATACTACACAAACATTAGTATATTACAATATAATGACACATTAGCAAGTTGCATAATGGAAGATTAGGTAGTGAAACACTGATATTTAAAAAAAAATATATATACATACACACACACACACACACACACATGCATATATATATATTTATATATATATATATATATATATATATATATATATATATATATATATATATATATATATATATATATATATATATATATATATATAATATATATATATATATATATATATATATAATTGCTAAGGTTACATTATATTCATTACAAGGCATGTATATTTATTACAAGTGGTCGTTCATATTACCCACTAAGGATAATCTGAACGACCATTGATAATTAAATAATTAAGATACACAAGGTTTATCTTTCTAGACTGAAATAATTAGCAACTGCTTCTTGGATTACATCTCTAGGTATCAAAGATCATTGGTGCAGTCAATTACGTCATAAGCTCAGACAAGAAACACAGACATCCATATATCATGTAAATAATGAAAAAGTAACAAGTTAAACATATGTTTATGATATTACCTCTGAGTGTCTTAAATTTGGAGGCACTTCTAATTGTGTCCAAGCCTGCTCATTTTGTAGATGTTTGGAATAACGAGGTGACTGCATCATAGGTACTCGGTGCTCCAGACTGTTGTTACTACTGGCCAAACTAGTTCCACTGCTTAAAACATTACTCTCTTGTACTGGAAGAACTCTGATTATATCTTTTTTGGTCGAATACATTTTATGATTACGCTGTGTTCGTTCAGTGTCCACAGACACCCTGGAAACGCCATCACTGGACTGACGGTGGTAATTCAAGGCACTCCGTGGTTTCTCCTGCGCAGCTGCGGCTATTGGGTTGGAAACAATAACTTCTTGGAGGGAATTCTGGCAGCCATGTGCATCTAAAAGCTTTAATGGAGTGGAGCTGTTACTACCGTCTGTTTGCTGGAGAAAACTAGTTCTCTGTGAAGCCCCAAGGCTAGATTCCGTTACTGCAACACTGTTTGGGCGACGTCTGAACTCAGGAGTATAGTCATATGACACAAAATCATCAAATAAATCAAGATTTGTATGGCTATGACGCGTGTGCTTGGAATATCTACTATCGATTTGCGATGCAGGACGACCTTTGCCATTAGTATTTTGTTGAGTGCTGATAACTTCAGCCCCTAAAGAAGTGGACTGAGTTTCATCCTCAACATCACTTACTGGAAATCTCGTGTCCCTTGTGGCCTGAGTTAGCTCACACTGCACTTCTGAATCACTTTTCTGCTTTGTTAGCTTATTTCGGTGGGGCACTGTCTCACTCTTGCCACGAGATGACCTATAAGGAGCCCAGTCACGACGAACTTTGAGCTCAACCTTGGAGGTCTTCTCGCTCTGAACTAAGAGACCTTTTTTCTTAGAGCCTCCCAATTCACTTTCTATCCCCGAATCACTTCTGTCACTCTTGTAGGCTCTATTGTCCCTCCAGTGAGCAGCTCCAGCGCGAGCAGCTTTAGACTGCGCTTCACCAACGATAAGATGCGTGTCCGGAAATGTACTCGAACTTTGGGGTTGCTGCTCCTCAAAAAGGTCAAGTACGTATTTCCGGTACATGACAAAAATGCACTTTCTTTTTCAAGAATTCTTAGGGCCACTTGTAAACAAAATATACCTTCATTTTTATTTTTAGGTTAATCAGCCTTTGCCTCCATAATGAAAGTTATTTCTGTAATATGACAAATATATTTTCTTGGTTATGAAGTCCTAGGTCCAATTGTGCAATGAATATACCTTCATTGCCGATTTATTGTTTAATTAAACCTTATCTCTATTTAAAATTATTTCCGGTACATGACAAAAATGCATCTTTGTCAAGAAAAATGAGTTCCACTTCTACACAGAATATACTTGCATTTTTATATTCAGAAGTTAACCTAACCTTGTCACAGTATTGAAGGTTACCACTATTTTAAAGCCATCACAATCTCTCTTGAAATCTATCTTTATATCCGGTAGATCTCATCAGTGACTGTCATCGCACTCATGTTGTTCTTGGAGGGGCAATATTGACAGCTCAAAGTTATACAGATATTTCAGTGTCTACACATACGATTTCAAATACGGATATTTCAAAACATATCCGTATGAATTCCGGAGTCCAGTTATTTTTTTTTTTTTTTTTTTTTACAAATATCTTTAATTATTTGGCACTGAAAGAACACTCAGTAAAACATTGGTATCTAAATAAGTGATATTTTCTTTTCTTTATTTAGTAGCTTTAAACTACAGAGTAACTGAGATTTATATTAAGAGGAAGAATATAATACTCAGAATACCCTGAGGAAAATTTATAATTATCATTTTACCCTTTGAAACACTTGACAGAATAGAATATCGAACAAAAATGAGAGATCGTGTATATAGTACCTGTGTCTTATAATTTTTCATTGTCTTAAACTCTGTACTTTCAAACCACTAAAAATATATATATTTAAGTTAGACAACTTTATTCTCTCACTTCTCAGTAACTTTTCCATGTCAAAATGTTCAATAACTTACTCGTTTCTATTACTCTAATTTTTTTTACTTCTTCTAATTAAGGGACGTATTTTTTAAAATAAGTTGTAGGTTGACTCTGAGGAAATTCACACTCTCCGTTTCTGTACATATCATTGAGGTAAGATCTACACTTTGCCATTTGTAACGTCAAGTATGATTGCATATTATGCGTTTTCCAAGAAATACAAACATCCTAAATTATATTCATTGTTCACGCCTATGACAAGTTTCTTACGTAAATGTGCCTATATATTTTAAGACGTTTCACGCAATGTTAGCCAAAGCTTGCTACGAGGGTTAAAAACGCTAATTTTCAAGTGCAATTTGTACATTATTTTATCCAAGAAAACCTTATTTGTTTTTGCCACACCACAAACACCCAAACTAGGGTTTTGAATTTTATATGTTTCTTGAGCATTTTTCATCCTGTGTTTGTTTTCTTTTAGTGATCTGAAAA
>JAXCGZ010023500.1:0-2500 GCA_037179515.1 Halocaridina rubra
CGTTGCAATCTGTGTAGGCCAACCTATTTCAGCTCCTGACAGGGGAAATACGAATACAACTCCTATGGAAAGATTAATGCGAACCTGAGACAAGGGGGGTTTAGACTAACAAGTTCTTATAAGGTGGAAAATACTCTCTCTCTCTCTCTCTCTCCTCTCTCTCTCTTCTCCTCTCCTCTCCCTCCTCTCTCTCTCTCCTCTCTCTCTCCTCTCTCTCTCTCTCTCTGCAGTGTCTTCTATTCTGGAGATGAGGGGGGGGTACTATCCTAGTAAGGAGTTTAGCTTTCTCTGCCTCCATAGTACCATCTATTCATTAAGGTCAATTTATATAAATAGTGTATCAATATCACTGTTTACGTATTTTAGAAAGCATACGTATTATTAATCAAACAGCTTACCCCCCCTGGGGGTAAGCCTCCTGCATGTCATAAAGTTTGAATACATGGGATGAATAAGGGGGGACTGTAAATACCCTCTTTATAATTTTCTCTCACAAAGAGTTATTTTTTTCTCTGTCTCTGCCACCCCCTTTTATAAGGGAGACTATGACATTAAAAAAAAAAAAAAAAAAAAAAAAAAAAAAAAAATATATATATATATATATATATATATTATATATATATATATATATATATATATATATATATATATATATATATATATATATACTATATATATATATATATATATATATATATATATATATATATATATATATATATATATATATATTTGAAAATTATTGGAGACAATATTTTTTTTTTTTTACAAGGGAGGTTCGCAACCTCAAAAGTGGAGAATAGGAATGCCTTTCCTGCCACTCCAATCGTAATATTATATACCAAATTATTCATAAATTTCCTTCAATAAAATGACTGCTGAAGCACGTCGTGATTTAAAATATTATATTTTAATAACAAAAATTCCTCCATTTAAAAAAATCGCAGTTCTGTATTTCATTATTTCTAATTTCATCTCTCATTATATATATGTAATCTTTTCTTTTTTTGCAACTTCCAGTCTAATGTTTTAATTTATTCTTATATTCTTATAATATGTAAGTCATACATGCAAAAATTATGCTCTCCTACTTCGCACAGTTCCAATTTATTGTTCATTATAACATATTACAGTTTATGTCTCATGTATATAAATATTAGTCTGTCCTATTTTGAGCTTTTCAGATTATTGTTTCATTGTCATACTCTGTGAGTCACTCATCTTTTTTTTTTTTTGCGTTTTTTCATATGTCTCGTGAAATATGTCATTTGGGGACCACGGTAGCTTAGTGGTTAGAATTCTCGACTCTGGAGGTGACAGACCCTCGATCAGCTTCAGTCTGTCTGTGCCCACCCCCATAATAGGGATTAATTGTGAAACTTAAAGCGTAAATAATAATATAATGGGATATGCCATTTATATCTTCAGTCATATTTGCATTTGTCTCTCCAAAGGCACTGGTGTCATGGTGATGATTGTCTCAAGGTAAAATGTTCCATCTGACTTGTTATGCTTATCATTGTTCGCTCGATATTTTCTCTTAACATTCAAAATACGCAAGTGTACATTCTGCGCGTATAGTCATATGTAAAATCAAGCAATCCACTCCCTATCGTTTATCTCATGTACTCATGAAGCATACCTTTGCCAGTTGCCAAGATTCAAACGCACAATACATTAACAGTGTGCTAAGGCACTGTCAACTGCACAACCGAATCTTTACCAGAAGTGAGGAAACCTCTCGGCCAGCTGCTGGAGCTAGGGAATCAACACGCTCTACCGAATACATATGCTAATTTTACTCTCCTTTGCTAACCTCGTTCGTGGCTTGTTTTTGCATTTAAAATTAAATACCTGCTATATAGGCTTCTACAGAGAAAAGCTTTAACACGTTATCATTTGCGAAAACTTGAAGCATATTTTTGGCCCTTGCCGGGACTCGAACCTGTAGCACATCATTCATATGTTTCATGTTAATCACGTATGATAAATGAATGTATAAATAAAAATAAACAAATAAACAAACAAACAAACAAACACATGATATATATATATATATATATATATATATATATTTATATATATATATATATATATATATATAATATATATATATATATAAATATATATATAATATATATATATAAATATATATATATATATATATATATATATAGATATATATATATATATATATATATATATAATATATATATATATATATATATATATATATATATATTTATATATATATATATATCTATACATAAGCCTGTGTGTGTGTGCGTGTGTGTATGTACTTGTATAAATAAATAAATACATGCACGCATGGATCATGAATAGATAGATAAATTAATAAAGATGAGCATAAAAATGAGCTGAGAAGTTGAGAGTTATATCTCTTAGAAAAATACAAATATACAGATGGTGAAACAACATGTGTATAATGAAAAGTGTTTCATTGTTATATAATGTGTGGCTATGGTTAGTTATTATATAC
>JAXCGZ010023500.1:7500-20000 GCA_037179515.1 Halocaridina rubra
AACACAGATACAAATCTCCATGAAACTTTAGAGAAAAAGTGATCCCAAATAAATATACCAATAGATGCTGATAAAGAAAGAAAGAAAGAAAGAAAGAAAGAAAGAAAGAAGGAAGAAGTACAAGAAGAGGAAGAAGAATAAGAAGAGGAAGAATAATAAGAATAAGAAGAATAAGAATAAGAATAATAATAATAAGAATAAGAATAAGAAGAAAAATAAGAAGAAAAAGAAGGTGGAGGAGGTCCTTCAGACATGATAACTGCTGCATGAATGAGAAGTCACGAGCACTTTCTTTTCTTTAAAGACGAGAGGAAACCGGAAGAAAGAAAAAAAATACGTATGAGTCATTTAGAACAATTTACCTTTTAAGGTCAAGAAATAATGATATGGCAGGTGAAATATCTGGAGTGAAAAAGAGAACCTTGCAGTGCAGAGTGAAAACGAGAATATTATTCTAGGAGATATGAAGGTAAGTGAGTCTTTCCAGAAACATGCTGGAATCTAGCTATTTTTGAGTCTAAAAATAGACTACAGAAGGCAGCAAGGGGGGGGGGGGAATTTTTCCAAGATTTTGAGCTCTGGAGTCACAGCAGTAAAACAAGCAGAAATAAAATCCTTCATACACTTGTCAGTACATGCAAATATCTTCATATTCCCAGGGACATAATAAGACAGTAGTGGTAGGGGCTGCGTTGGCTCAATAGTAAAGCGCGTGATTCGGGAAGCGACTAATGTGGGTTCGAGCCCACCAATGGGTACTAGGAAGAGTAGTAAGCCTTAATCTCCCAGCTCCAACATACCTGTGTTCACCCCCATTTGAGATGAGACTAAATGTGACAAATAAAACAGTTCTACGTAATTAGAAAATTAAGGCTACATTTAATGCATATTTTGTGTTTGCCATTGTTTTTAACGTATAAAAAAAGTAACTGAACTTTGAATACGGGATCATAGTAATTTATATAAGTACTAAATCAATCTCCAAAGCACTGACAGAAATGTGTAAATAGTTCAATTCTCCCAGGAACTTAGAAATATAATAGATGCGACAAATTTTATTCATATAATGTATTTTGCCTTTATATTAAAACATTTGGAAAACTGTTACAAAACTTTGAACTATGGTGTTACAGTATAATGAAATCGCTGAGAAGAATCTTTCATAAATTTTAAAGATATGTGAAAGACCTAAGTACCCCCAGGGACATTCGGAATTTTCAGTGCTAATATTGTTTTGTCTTTATTTTTGAGGGATGGGGTAAGAATACTTCCTCCGTGTTCCCCTGCATGTCGTGAAGGTCGACTAAATGGGGCTGAGCGAGGGGACTGGGAATTCCCTCCTCTTTATTTACTTCCCACAAAAAGTCAAAGTATTTACTTTGACTCAGCCACCCCCCTTTATAAGGGGGAATATGGCTTTGGTATATGGATAGGGTTACAGAAGTGCATTTACATATTATCTATCTATATACAAGAGCGACAATCCCCCTTTGAAAGAGGGAGGGGGCTGAGTTTAAGGAAAACCTTGACTCTTTGTGGGAGGAAAATACAAATTAGGGGATTTCCTGCTCCCTAACGTTTTATGTATCACCACCATTTAATCCCCAATATGGGATTCGACATAGACAGTGTGTGGCTGGGGAATCAAGGCTGGATGCCCTTTCTAACGCTCCATGATGGTCTCCAATAATAAAAAAATATTTCAGAAATTTTCAGAAGTATACAAATAATGATTCCAGAGACATAAAATTGATATATCGTAGGTGAAAGCAGATAATATAAAACGTTTTCTTTTTAGAGCAATCTACTCGGGAGTAGAAACACTCGTGTTCGAGTCCACCGCGGGGCGTTAGAAACAGCATCCTATCTTAATTTCCCAACTTCAATCTGTCTGCGTCTACCCCATTCGAATGGATATTCATTATTAAAAAAAAAAATTAAAGTGTATATTGTGGTTCGTCAAATTTTGGTCCGAGTTTTGTACTTTTCTTGTACTCATAGGCGATGAGCGTATGGGGATCGTCGTAGCGTAATGGTTAGAATACTCGACTCGAGAGAAGACAGATCAGTGATCGAGCCCACAGCGGGGCACTAGGAAGGGCGTTCAACCTTAATTGTCCAGCTCAGATTGTTTTGTATTCACTCCTATAATGGGGACTAATAGTGATATATGAAAAACTCTTAAACGGTGAGCATATAGTAAGCACGAAGCGTGAAAATATAATTGACTTGATGCATTTTTTACATTAAACTTGCACATGGAACCAGGGTTACTGTAAGTCGCTTGGATCATATTCGTGTTTATTTTTTATTACTTATTTTTGTATCTAATTATACGTTTATTTAGTTATTAATTTATTTACTTATTTACATTCGTATATATTTGTTTGTGTATGTGAATTAAGAGCACAAATGTTGCTCTAGAATTAATAAAAGTAAATTTTCTGAAGTTTATTTAAAATTCCCTGGTATTTATCGTCGACTAAACTCTTTTGACTTTACAATTAAGAACCAGTGAGTTATAAATGGATACTTGCCTTGTTCAGAAAAAAAGTATTTATTTATAAAAGCAACATATATGCTCATGCATGAAAACATAAAGTTATGCACATGCCTTGCTAGTTCTACTCGTGAATTAGTAAGTAAATAATTAAATATATAAATAAATAGATAAATAAGTGAGCAAATAATTGTACAGATGTTCAGTGTTTGACATTAATAAGGCCAGATCGCCAATGGAAAGAGCGATGACTACTTCCCTATAATGCTACTCTCGCACTAAACTTAATGATGTTATGACGCAACCCCTATCATCTAAATCCCTTTCTCTTCCTCTCGTTCATACGAGAGAAAGAAGAGGATCTCATTTATTACATTAAGTCAGAGAGGATGCAGTTCTCAACTCTTGTTAAAACTTTCTCCTAGTTGTCGTATCTTAATAATAATCTGAGTTAAAAATGCAACTAAAAAATATACTTACCATGGAGTACAATATCTTAATGAAAAAATACTTTTGTAAAATTTATTGCTTACTTGTGGAGACCATGTTGAAAGAGACAAAAACTAATATTAGTGATATTTCTTTAAGGAGTTCATAGTAAGTGTTGACTGTATATGTTGCGCTCTCGCTCTCTCTCTCTCTCTCTCTCTCTCTCTCTCTCTCTCTCTCTCTCTCTCTCTCTCTCTCTCTCTCTCTCTCTCTCTCTCTCTCTCTCTCCTCTCTCTCTCTCTCTCTCTCTCTCTCTCTCTCTCTCTCTCTCTCTCTCTCTCTCTCTCTCTCTCTCTCTCTCTCTCTCTCTCCCATTACATTGTAATTGCTATACATTAGTGTAAGCAAAGAGTACAAAGGAAATAATTATATTTACGCCTTTTTGACTCATTGATGACTTTCATTAACTCCAAATTAGGTATTGTGACATAGTGTATTTGGCCATGTACAAGCATCTATATTACAATGTACATATATGAAATTATTAACATCATTATGAAATACACATTTAGTCCCCATGTACTTTTACGATCCTTCTCACCCCCCCCCTCTCTCTCTCTCTCTCTCTCTCTCTCTCTCTCTCTCTCTCTCTCTCTCTCTCTCTCTCTCTCTCTCTCTCTCGTCTCTCTCTCTCTCTCTCTCTCTCTCTCTCTCTCTCTCTCACGCACACACACAAGCACACACATCTTGTGAGCTTACATACAAACACATACGCCTATTTGTTACTGCTTTCCTATATAATACGAGCAGAACCCGTACAAGATAATTGCAATATTCAACAAAATTGCAAGAGAAATATCAGTCTTTGCAACAAGTTAATTTGTCTTGAATTACAGGTTATTTGGTGTGAACCTTTTCCTCGTTGCTTTTGTTTGAGAACTTAGGTAGTTGTTCTTGCCTGTGTGTTCTCTTAGACTAATAAATTCTGGCGGACATTTGCCTTACAGCAGAATTTGTTATAGAAATAAGAAGAGAATTCGAGTTCTCATTTATCATCTCAAGCATATGTTGATAGTGTGTAATATGCATAATTATTATTATTGTCTCCACACCATTTGTTCTCTGTATTTGTACAACCTACTAGCGACTTTTTAGTGGAAAATCGCTCAAATAATTGTTTAATATAGCATCTGGTATTTTCCTCAAACCACATGGCAACAGACCAGGTGTGTGTTATGCTGGTACTTTCTCGCTTTCATTTTTATATTTTGCATTGCTCTCTTTATTGTTCATCCTGGGTTATTTATGGCACTGGAGTCTAAGCTGTCACTTATGTCAAACTTCTGTTTCTTCTCTTCTTTCCTCGTTAATTAAATATTTGCTATAAGGCCGCTTTTCTTCATGTCCATTTTAGATTAGTACAGAAAATTGGGAGCAATTAAAGAATTTCAGAGAAAAATAGAGATAGATAAAGAAAAAAAAACACATAGATAAAGATAGATAGATATATTGAGAAAGTTGATACTAGCATTTTTATCGTTATTCAAAATAACTGTGCCATTAATTGCAATACATAACTGTTATTGGATGTCTTAATTGCGAGTAAAATATAGTTACTCGTACTCAAAGTATAACAGTTTGGAACTACAGACTATGGTCCAATTTCTTAAACAGTGTAAACCTAGGATACCATGTTGTTAGCTAGCTAGACACACACAAATGGATTTCATAAACACATCTAACACCGTTCTGTGTATAGCTAGGATCCCGTACGGGATCCTAGGCCCGATTTCTTAAACAGCGTAAACCTAGGATACCATATTGTTAGTTAGCTAGACACACACAAATGGATTTCATAAACGCATCTGATGAGGTTCTGTGTATGTCTAGGATCCCGTGCGGGATCCAAAGCCCGATTTCTTAAACAGTGTAAACCTAGGATGCTATATTGTTAGTTAGTCAGACACAAATGGATTTCATAAGCGCATCTGACGCGGTTCTGCGTATGGCTAGGTACACAGAACCGCGTCAGATGCGCTTATGAAATCCATTTGTGTGTGTCTGGCTAACTAACAATATAGTATCCTAGGCTTACACTGTTTAAGAAATCGAGCCTATGAATATAATGATAATCAGAGTGTGGTTCTAAGCTGATGTACGTTGAGTAAATATATTTTAGTTGACGGAATGTACTATGAGTACAATGTAAAATGTTAGTGTTTACTCTCTATTGTGTTTTTCCATATGCAACATCTCTTTTGTACTACCTTAAGTAAAGGAGCTGAGTGTGATGGGGTGAATTTCTTACTGGTGAATGGGTGCGCTCTAACTCGGTCACTCCATTACAAGGAGGTTGACGGCCAGTATATATATATATATATATATATATATATATATATATATATATATATATATATATATATATATATATATATATATATATATATATATATATAGTTTTTTTTTCATTTCTAGAAAATATGGGACTGCATAGCCGTGGAAGAATGAACATGATTTGTACTAGGTGACGACAATAATACTCAAGATGGTGGGCATTACTTACCACCGCCCACACGCCCATCAGCCACTGGGCGTGGACACGGGCATTGAGATGGAACCCTTAGTCGACGATCATCCACCTCGGTCTCCTCCACAAAGGCGGCGACACCTACAGGTAAATATTGTTATTTCTTTTGTAGAGGTAAAGTTATGTTAGTGTAAGAAAATCAAAGCAGAATGCTTCAGTATTGAAGAAAACAGGATTTTACATATGTCATTAATCTTCCCTATATATGGATCAGTTGAGGCCTACCCTACATGTGCCCATGTGGAGGTTCTCTTGATGCAGATCATGCTGTGGCAGGCCCTAAGAAAGGATTCCTGTGCATAAGATGTGATGAAGTCCGCAATATAGCTGTTATAGAATTGAAGTATGTCTGCAAGGATGTAGCAGTTAAACCTGTCCTTCATCCACATACTGGAGAAATAATATCTCAAGACAACCAACAAGTGTAACGAGACACAAGTACTTGAAACTTTCCATAAAAATGAATAATGATGATAACTTATGGCAGCAACGAAAAAAAATGTCAGTCTATTGTTTAATGTTTATAACATTGGCCGGGTATGACCCCGTGCATGAATCTTTTAGTAAAGGCTTTCCGAAGGCTAGTAGACAAAAATCATGAACCAAAGTTTTGTTTGTTAGTGCATGGTTGCGATGCCGATTTTCTTTTTCTTTGTTAATGCCTGATCAGCTTTGCCACTGTGGGACAAGGCAGTGCAATAGAGTAGAAAATGTAAAGTATCTAGACTTTGAGGTTATAGTTCTTTGAAATAAACTTATAAAATAATGTTTGAATGTAAATGTTTACTATTTGAAAATAATAATATGGAAAGTTTGTCCTCCAGATGTTGTCCAATATCTCAGTCAGAGAACCTTGAAAATGATTAGCCAAAGCAACGACACTTTAGAGCGATGATGACGGGGTGGGTCCTTTAATTAGTTTAAAGTAAAAAGTAGTAGTAGTAGTAGTAGTAGTAGTAGTAGTAGTAGTAGTAGTAGTAGTAGTAGTAGTAGTAGCATTAGCATTAATACATATATTTTTTATGTTGTTTTTTCATTCTTCTTCCAGTCTGAATACCAAAACTAATCCTCTTAGTTTTGGAGCAATATAAAATATCTATATTCCCAAAGACTTATTCTATGGGATATCTTTGTCATTCCTTCTTAATATTCTTTAATAATAATCTATGGTAACGGATTCAGGACTATATTCATATTGACTGAGTGAAATTTTTTTTCCGGATCATTAACATTCGAGTATATTACTTTTTCATATTTATTAACAATTCTTAAAGGATTTTGCGAAAATAATACTGGGTTATGGTTTAGAAAGGCAATTATTTGCTCTTACATTTGTCATATATAAGATTCATAAAGCATATTTTATGAATCTCGTATCAAGAATTTTGACTACTCTTAAGTATCATTGCATGCTGTCAACATAGTGAGCGAATTAAGATTATTTCATAATAAATAACTTGACCTCATAAAGCGAAATTGCACGAACCTTTATTCATTCTTTCAGCCTAAAATTTTAAAATACATAACAGTCTATAACTCTCATGGAAAAAGTGCTAAGTGTCAGAGCTATGAAGATTATACCATGGTTTATTTTATAATGCACAGTGATGCAAGCCAGTCCTCATCGTTCTAACTCAGTTTTATATATAATATATATATATATATATATATATATATATATATATATATATATATATATATATATATATATATATACAGTATATATATATATATATATATATATATATATATATATATATATATATATATATATATATATATATATATATATATATATATATATATATAATATATATAAATATTATGATCGCATGTTTTAACCATAATGTGTGGTGAATGTTTCAGTTAGTGAATGGCATTCCATAAATGATCTTCTTCTTTCAGAATGTGACAGATACACCAGCGGAGAGATGTGCACTCCCTCACATTGGTTTATTTATGGCAGTATTATCATCGCTCTTCTTCTCTCTCTGCTCGCTAATCGTTAAGGTAAGCAAAAATAAATACAATTGCACATTTACACTAAAGAGCACTCGAGATGATGTTGTTTGCCCTCATGTGTGTCACTATAAATCCGTATTTGAATGGGTTGGACATAGACAGATTGGACCTGGAGATGCCAATGCTAATACCCTAATTGGTGGGCTCGAACATGGGTTTTTCACTTTCCAAGTAGAGCTCTCTAACCCCTGTGCTAATGCTGTCTTCACTAAAGAAAACTTAATATGAAGTTCTGATCAGACACTGTTCAGTTTTCCTTTGGCGTACCCTATATATATATATATATATATATATATATATATATATATATATATATATATATATATATATATATATATATATATATATATATATATATATATATATATATATATATATATATATATATATATATATATATATATATATATATATATATATATATATATATATATATATATATATATATATATATAAGTAGTTTACCAATATACCTGCCCCCATGAAGACTGCAGTCTTCAATCGTCTTATATTGGTATGACAACAACTAAATTGACAAATAGGTTAACATTTCACTTACAAGAAGGCTCACCAAAAATCATATGATTAAAAAACACCAGACCTCCATCACACGTAAAATGTTGGAGGAAAATACGAAGATACTACATACAGAAAAACATTTTCGACGTCTGCAAAGTCTAGAAGCTCTCTACATACATAAGTTAGATCCATCTATGAATGTGCAAACACCAAATTGCATTACTCTGCCAACTCTGAAAGTAAAGAGCAGAGGCCAGAGATAAGGATTCTTGGGGTCCATCCTCCAGCAACTCTGGAAACTTTGCAGAGATACTGAATCTTTCTGATGAATATAAACCAAAGGTGGATATTAGATATCATATATAACCTCCATCCACTACCAACTAGATAATCATTTGATAATGTGCGAAGCTGTACGAAACAATATGAATTCTATTAAATTGTCCGTCTTATTACATAGTCTCAACAATAATGAAAAATATATTATCAGAACTTTGGAAAAGTTATACAAGAAACTTTCAAATGCAAAAACAGCGGTCATATTAAAAAAAAAAAAAAAAAAATATATATATATATATAAATATATATATATATATATATATATATATATATATATATATATATATATATATATATATATATATATATATATATATATATATATATATATATACACACGAGAGCTGTGGGATGGACACTCTTACCCTTGACAAAACCAAAGTTGTGAAGAAACTGTTCCTTCATAGTCTTTATACATCTGGTGCTATACTCACTGAATATCCTGAGTTAATAGACTATAACACACGAACGCCACTACCTTCTACTAATAATCCCCTTGTACAAGTAGCTCTTCCAAAGATAATCTGTCCAAGCCAACTTGGGGAGTTGTACTCAACGTCTTTTACCTTAATTTTCCTCACGTTCTTCCCCTGCAATTGGCAATGTCTACCTGCAGTTTATATAGAAACAGGCAAGAACCGCCTCGTGCTAGATAATATTTGCCACTAACTACCATTAGAGTAGCCATACCCAAAGTTGATAGCTAATGTTAGCATTAAGCTTAGACACGAGTTGGGTAATTATCGCACTCAAATCCCTTTCACTGCTAAGTCCGTCCTCAAATCCAAAGCTCCTTGATGTGAAGTCATAGCCTTCATTGCTTGTATTTTTTTTTTCTCTTTTTATTGAGGTTAGAGATTCGAAATTTAAAACCAATCTGATAATCCACAGGGAAGTTCAGTCTTTAATGAAACCATTTGATATAATTCAGTGTACTTAGTTTTATGCTGATTTTGTAAATATACAGAAAGGGAGAGTAAAGATTTTTAATGAATTTACAGCAGTCATGGTTTATTAATTTCTAGAAACAACTCCATTGCTGTACTTATCTAAAATTTATTCATAACTGTAAGTCATCAAATCAGGGCTTACTCAGCTTTTCACTAATAAATTTTTTAAAGTGTAGAAAGAATTCTTAGGGCAGTATCATTATATATATATATATATATATATATATATATATATATATATATATATATATATATATATATATATATATATATATATATATATATACATATATATATATATATATATATATATACATATATATATATATATATATATATATATATATATATATATATATATATATATATATATATATATATATATATATATATTGTAGAACTAGAACATCTCTAAGCTTTTATGTGCACTTGACTATAACTTACTGATATCCCTCCGATTTTAACAATGTTGCCTGAAGGAATTTTAGGTCCTAACTTATTTATTATCTCTATTTAGAGATATTGCTAGAATATAATCATATATTATCTGGAATTCTTATAGTCATATATTAATGTATAACTTATATATTATCTTATCTTTAGGTCTTAGCGGATGTGAGTCCCATGGAACTGGCAGTATTTCGCTTTGTTGGAATTCTGTTGCCAACGCTTCCCCTTTTGATTCGTCGAGGGGATCCACCTTTCCCCAAAGGTCGGCGTCTTATGCTAATGCTGAGAGGTTTAGTGGGTGCTACGTCCCTCATGCTGCAATTCTATGCTTTCCGACACATGCCTCTTGCCGATGCTTCTGTGATCGTTTTCAGTGTGCCTGTGTTCGTGGCCGTGTTTGCTAAAGTGTTTTTGGGTGAACCGTGTGGACTCTTTCATGGTGTTGTGATTGTGTTGACAGTAGCCGGAGTTGTCCTGATTGCTCGTCCTCCTCTGATCTTTGGCTCCCTTTCTGATTCCTACACCACCGAGAATTGGTGGGGGGCAGCGGCTGCTATATTCGGAACAGTTGTTGCTGCCAACGTCTACGTCATATTACGAGTCTTGAAGGGACTTCATTTTTCTGTCATTATGACCAACTTTGCCGTAGTGGCACTTTGTCTCACTCCCTTTGTCTCCTGGATGAGTGGCAACCTTTGTGTTCCAAGATGTGGCAATGATCGCTACCTTATATTGGCTATTGGAGCCTTTAGTTTTGGCGGTCAGATCCTCCTAACAAAAGCTCTACAGTTAGAACAAGCAGGTCCCGTCTCTATTGCACGAACAGCTGATGTAGTCTTCGCCTTTATTTGGCAAGCTATATTCTTTAAGGAGCTCCCAGATGTTTTAAGTCTAGTAGGAGCCCTTCTCGTGACGTCCTGTGTCTTTTTAACAGGACTTAGGAAATGGGTTGTGTCTTTGCCTGAAACCTCCTCTACAAGACGTAGGCTCCGTTGTCTTATCTGCTGACGTACATGCTCTCTTCTCTATGGTTCTTCCTAGATAATGAACCACTGTTGAGAAGAATAGCAAGTTGACTTCAAGGACTACCAATGTAAGCCACAATTTCTAGTTAGAAAATAACTTTTGCCAAACCACAAGTTTCTAGTCACAAAAATTGTTTTTATCACTGTGAATACTCCTAAACAAGCATATCCTCTTATCATCCCTGCTCGGTACTTTCTCATGTGTGACATGTATAAAAGAATTTGTCATGTAGCTCTTCCTATTCACTATAAAGATTCATTTAAGTTTCTTTTTTTTTATAATTAGACACAGGATTATTTTAAAGGATGCTTTATAAAGCACAATATTTCTATGCAATATCAGAGATGGATATGGAAGTTCCAACATGTTTTTGGTTTGAAGGTGTGTTCAAGTAAGCACTAACTTTTTTAACCCACATTATCAGTCACCGTAGATCACTTATAATAGTGTATATAGAACCTTCATATTTACTCACAGCCTGAACAGCCATTCATAATCCTTGCCATAGTTCATAACAGCATTTTTACTCTCATAGGCCCAATTTCTTAAACAGTGTAAACCTAGGATACCGTATTGTTAGTTAGCTAGACACACACAAATGGATTTCATAAACGCATCTGACGCGGTTCTATGTATGGCTAGGATCCTACATGGGATCCTAGCCATACACAGAACCGCGTCAGATGCGTTTATGAAATCCAAATGTGTGTGTCTAGCTAACTAACAATATGGTATCCTAGGTTTACACTGCTTAAGAAATCGGGCAATAGACTCATCAACCTTCACTTTTGTAATCGATACAGAGTTTGAAGTAATGCTTTCGAAAATTTAGAGCAAAACCTACAGCTCTTAGGCCTACTTTTTTCATCTTTCTCGCATCCCGGTTAGAAGGCAGGAATTCACAAGATTTATTTAATTTCCGCTACTCTCTTTGAGTATTTTAATCTAGCATTTGTTTATTTTGTACATGTAGACATCTTGCAGTTTGTAATCATGTTGAAATAAATATCTTCATTAAGAGAATGTCACTTTTTAAGTTTATTTTTTAAAGAATATTGATGCAGATGGGAAGACATTGCTCTCTTTGGTATTTAGAGATAAGTTTTGCCTAATTATGGTTGATGAATTAATACCAAGCGCGTATATTAGCCACATTAATGACTTGGACTAATATGAAACAAGCAATTGGTATAACTAGTGTATAACAAGAGCATTAAACAAAGTAATGTTGACGCAGTATGTTCCTTGTGTGTGTATGTGTAAGTAAAGAGCTTGTCATATATGAATTAATATTATAAATATTCATCAATTTCTCTTGGATGGATAAGACTGTGCACAAATACTATGAAGTTACTTTGATAGTACAGACTACAATTTATAGTTTGTGATGAATTGCATCACAAAAAATTCTAAGCTAAGTTGTGTCTCACTGAACAGGGATTTATTGTCATTATCTGACTGTAAATATGGACGTATAGATGATGATCTATTTAGTTAAATTCTGCTGACTCAATATTATTATATAATCTCATTAAAGTCCAATTGTTATTTTTTCTTGTTAGAGTATTTGATTTATTGTTAACTCCCCTTGATAGTATTTGAGAGTGTAATTAGTTTCAAAATAATATAGACCTATTTAATCATGTAAAAGTGTCATGTGTTATCTGTAATAGCTATA
>JAXCGZ010023500.1:22500-37488 GCA_037179515.1 Halocaridina rubra
GGCATAATAAAGAATCAGTATCTCTGGATACTTAACGTATGGGGAAAGAATCAGAGAGAACTGCATAACTTACACAAGTCTAAGTACACCAAGCCTCAAAGATATCAGTTTCAAAGTGCATAGAGAGAGCTTCTCACATGGAGTTAATAGGTCTCTATGCCAGATAGGAGTTTTTGGCAAAAGATGCTAGAAAGCATGGTGTGCAGACTTTCGAAGGGTATGAATCTCTATCATCAGGCAGTGTTTATATTGCCAAAAAAAATTATTTCTGACAAAGATCATTAACCTTTATGGGAGAGCCTCTCTGTCTATGCACTCTCTTCAGTGGAGATATTTGAGGAATAATGTTTTGATATATATATATATATATATATATATATATATATATATATATATATATATATATATATATATATATATATATATATATATATATATATATATATATGTTATAAGTTTTGATTTGAATATTATTTCAAATATTTATTCTTATAGTCATGATGCATATCACTGATAAGTAAATATTATATAATTCATATATATATATATATATATATATATATATATATATATATATATATATATATATATATATATATATATATATATATTCTATTTCTTGGTTAGATATTGAGTATGGCATATTGTGAAATTTTTTTTTATTTAAATTCAGCTAATAAATTGACAAACTTGAACACTTTAGTTTTCATGTCCTTTCATGTCATATATATATATATATATATATATATATATATATATATATATATATATATATATATATATATATATATATATATATATATATATATATTTAATTATATCTTTGAAATGAAGGTAACTCTGGAACATTTATATTATAGTTGAGCATCAGAGAGGAATTTTGAGGTATGAAGACAGCTTGTTTCAGATATCGACTTTGAAGAATTGCATCGAGAGATTTCACTCCCTTGGAGGTACAAGTGTCTTCGCTGGATACTATTTTCAACATGAAGTCCTCATTGACGTAATGGTAAGAGAAGTTAACGAGCTTTCGAAGGGCATCCTTCATCGTCCGGTTATGAAACAAATCTTGACGGAAACAAATCACATGAAGAAAGACGAGTTGAGCATCAGAGAGGAATTTTGAGGTATGAAGACATCTTGTTTCAGATATCAACTTTGAAGAACTGCATCGAGAGATTTCACTCTGATGCTCAACTATAATATATATATATATATATATATATATATATATATATATATATATATATATATATATATATATATATATATATATATATATATATATATATATATATATATATACGAATCATTTTTACCCCGACCGGGACTTGAACCTAGGACTTACAATTACTAAGCCTAGACGTTACCAACTACACCACAGAAGGCTAAAAGGAAACAGACCTTATAGCTTATGCATGCTATAGTAGGAATGAACGCATTCTATCTGAATGCTAATATGTTAATATTACAGTTTCCCCAACCTCACTCGCAGTTTCGTTTTCGCATTTAATTCAACTCCGAATCTCATTCGGGACCAATATTAACCAAATAAGCACATTACATATGTGAAAACATGAATAATTTTTACCCCGACCGGAACTTGAACCTAGTACTTATAACTACTAAGCCATGGCGCTACCAACTACACCACAGAAGGTTAAAAGGAAACAGACCTTATAGCTTATATCTGCTATAGTAGGAATGAACGCATTCTGTCTGAATGTCACTATGTTTATATTACAGTTTCCCCAACCTCACTCGTGGTTTCGTTTTAGCATTTAATTCAACTCCTAATCTCATTGGGGACCAACAATAACCAAATAAGCACATTATTAGTCCCAGGTTCAAGTCCCGGTCAGGGTAAAAATGATTCATGTTTTCACATATGTAATGTGCTTATTAGATAATTGTTGGTCCCAAATGAGATTGGGAGATGAATTAAATGCGAAAACGAAACCACGAAGGAGGTTGGGGAAACTGTAATATGAACATATTGGCATTCAGATAAAATGCGTTCATTCCTACTATAGCAGATATAAGCTATAAGGTTTGTTTCCTTTTAACCTTCTGTGGTGTAGTTGGTAGCGCCTTGGCTTAGTAATTATAAGTCCTAGGTTCAAGTCCTGGTCGGGGTAAAAATGATTCATGTTTTCACATATGTAATGTGCTTATTTGGTTATTGTTGGTCCCGAATAAGATTGGGAGTTGAATTAATTGTGAAAACGAAACCATGAGTGAGGTTGCGGAAACTGTAATATGAATATAGTGGCATTCAGATAGAATGCGTTCATTCCTACTATATCAGATATAAGCTATAAGGTCTGTTTTCTTTTTACCTTCTGTGGTGTAGTTTGTAGCGCCTTGGCTTAGTAATTATAAGTACTAGGTTCAAGTCCCGGTCGGGGTAAAAATGATTCATGTTTTCACATATGTAATGTGCTTATTTGGTTATTGTTGGTCCCGAAGGAGATTGGGAGTTGAATTAAATGCGAAAAAGAAACCACGAGTGAGGTTGGGGAAACTGTAATATGAACATAGTGGCATTCAGATAGAATGCGTTCATTCCTTCTATAGTAGACATAAGCTAAAAGGTCTGTTTCCTTTTAATCTACTGTGGTGTAGTTGGTAGCACCTTGGCATAGTAATTATAAGTCCTAGGTTCAAGTCCCGGTCTGGGTAAAAATGAGTCATGTTTTCACATATGTAATATGCTTATTTGGATATATATATATATATATATATATATATATATATATATATATATATATATATATATATATATATATATATATATATATATATATATATATATATATATATATATATATATATATATATATATATATATATATATATATATATATATATATATATATATATATATATATATATATATATATATATATATATATATGAACAATTTAAATTTTTATATGAAAAAAGCTTATATTTTGTGTGAAATTGTGTTAAGGATTTTATATATATTGTTTGATAAAGTTCTGGCTAGTACAGTGGTAATGCGCTGGCCTTGCATTCGCGAGGTCGACAGTTCGGTTCCCGTTCAAGACCGAGAATAAGCTGTTTACTGAGAAGGTCACCGCTGTGGCTAGACACCACAGTGGGGGGTTGGGGCTTGCACCGGCTGACGCCCGCCAGAGCAGGGGCGATGCCTCTGATAGGAGGGCTAATACCGCAAACTTTAAAGTAGAAGATACAAAAACGATAGTTTCAACGGGATTAAGGTTGAATTATTTACCTAGTCTAATCAAGCGCTGTTGCTATAGGAGGTTATTTCATCATATATATATATATATATATATATATATATATATATATATATATATATATATATATATATATATATATATATATATATATATATATATATATATATATATATATATATATATATATATATATATATATATATATATATATATATATATATATATATATATATATATATATATATATATATATATATATATATATATATATATATACACATGGCCCTATTCCCCCTTTAAGGGGGGTAGTCGAGCCAAGAAACATGCATTCACCACAACTCACACATATCTCAACTGCTTCTCGTGGCTCCTACACATTATTAATAATTAGGAACTCTGAAACCTCGAACTCCCAATCAAGACTCAAAAGGTCGATTTTCATGTTCTGAGAGGAGATGGAATTTCGGGAGATATAAATTGGCTTTATATCCATTAAAATATAACAGAGTAGTACTAAATTGTGTACATACCATAAATGTCAAAACGTGTGCAGACTACACCTCCGAACTAAACATATGTTAACACACGAAATCGCACATGTGGGACAGACACAGCAGTGATTAGATAATCCGCCATCAACGTTGAAGGAATAAGAAGGGCAAGCAGTTCAACAAGGTTTTCGATGGAGAATGTATGATTTTTAGTATTTGAATTAGTAAGTGAAATACCTAAGGTATGTATGATAGACAATACAATATATTAAAATCTCATCTAACCTTACCCAAATTGCATATGATGTCCGTACTTATGCACATTATACAAAACACTCTTGGTAAGGTAAGGTATGATCTGGGGCACATACTTAGAGTCTGGAGCACTTGGTAGCCTTTTGCAGGCTTGGGTTGTGGGATGGGATTTTGGTTGGTTATAATAATAACTATAAGAGCGAATACTATTCGTATTAAAAATGTCCATTATTTACATCTGATTAACTTATTCATTAAACAAAATCAAAATCATTTTGCAGACATTAGTTTGCTACACGATCACGGGGAAAAAGACAACAAAATAAGTGGAGAAAAAAATATCTACTTTTAATCATGAAATATTATTAATTCTAAATATCACATGTTAGGCATCTTTACTCGACAAGAAGACTATTCTACCAACCTCAGCACATCAAACCCTGCCAACACTTCAAAGTTAGGCTGGGTCGTTTAATTAGTGTACAAGGTAAAGAATACTTCAGTGCTCCCCTTCTGTTTTAGAAGCAACCTATCGTCACTAACCTAGCCAAACGACCTTGACTAACCAAACCTAACTCAGAAGCGGGAAAGATTCGAAAGGTGCATAACATGAATCTTAACTGTGTAAAACTGTACCAGCCTCCATACACCCTCTAAGTATTATGCAGACGTACCCATACTCGCTTCTACAAGAATTCTAGAAGCACGATTGACTTAATTATTAGCTAAAGACAATTGCTAGTGTACTACGTACCCTTTTCTTTTCTAACATGTTATATATGCTTTACTAAGAAATAAAGTGCAACCCTAATAAAAATAATTACCACTGATGTATCACTGGTATATGTTTATTTTCACACCCCCAGTTACGAAAAGATTCATGAATTTCATATTTCATTGACCCCACATAAAAGTGGGAAAAGATATAGACGAAGATGAAGAAGATTGGTTAGTTCAGGTCCTTGTTAAGAAAAAAATTCAATACTTGATATTACTAGTTTTTAAATGTGTCAAATAATTCGCCAGTTTTGTATTTCCTTTCACACGTTGGTGGTGTGAATGTAAACAGTTAACGTATCTTGAAAGCACAACTGTGAGAGCAAAATTGCTCTCAGGATGGTAACCTCTGTCAAGACTGCCGTTTCACATGCATAAGATAAACCATTAATTGTAAGACTTTCTTTTCACATGTATATTACAAGATCCGGTTTTACGTCACGGACTTCCTTTTCTATTAAGAGCTTTAAATGTCCCATAATGAGGATGGGAAAGAGTACAAGAACTGTTTGAGTACACAATTGTAGGCGAGGAACTTCATTGCATTGGCCAGAGAACAAAGATTTAGGGGTAAGCTTATTGAGAAATTTGTTTATGGAATTGCATATAAGTGGCCAAGTATAGGTAGAATTTACGTGCTTTCTTTGTTAAGATAAGGGTGTCCCTCAGGCATATGGACAAGACAATGTTAAAAAATATTTACTTGACTTGTGTGAGGTCAAAGCTTGAATATGTAGTGCCCTTTTGGAATCTGTACTTGAAGAATCATATTAATAAACTTAAAAAAGTTCAAAGACATGCCAAGACAGAGGCTGGTGACAGAAATACGTAATCTCAGTTATGAAGGAAGGCTGAGGGATTAACTTTACTCGAAGCTAGAAAATGCAATGAGGGGGGTGGTCCCGGATTTGACAAAGTGGACAGCAAGCGGTATTGAGTGGCATCTAAACTAGATAGAGTTCATATGTTGAAGCTTCTCAGGAAAACATATTTGCAGGGGTAACTATATCTCATCAGAAACTATTTAATGCAACCTGATAAAGACAAATGCTAAAAACAATAAGGGTAATTACGAGAAGTAATAAAGACTTCCACTGATACCAATACTATTCGAGATTGTTTCTTTGTGACACCATTATCAATGTCAACAATAACAACCACGTTAATAATGGCGGGAACGCAAGACAACTCTAGTTCGGAATTACTTTCTGAAAATAATGAAGGGGAAGTGACCGAAGCGAATATAGACGATACAGGTGGAGGAGAAGCAGGAGAAGAAGAGGAGAAAGGTAATGGATGTAAACTTCCATTGGCAAGAATAAAGAAAATAATGAAAGCTGACCCTGAAGTTACGTTGGCAAGTCAGGACGCTGTATTCCTTGTCACCAAAGCTACGGTAAAATATATTCTTCACTTAATTTAGAGTTAAAGGTCTTAATTCATATTTACGATCTCACGAAGGGCAATTGATTGCTTTCACACCCCAGGTAGGGAAGAATCAGGAAGTTTATCAGGTTGAGTTACGTTGGTTAGTTCACCCCAGTTAAGAAACAAGTTGCTTGTGATATATATATATATATATATATATATATATATATATATATATATATATATATATATATATATATATATATATATATATATATATATATATATTAGTTCCACTAGTTAGAGGAGTAAACATTTAACTTCTCCCAAATAAAAATCGGTTTTGGCTTACAAGTCATGAAACATGCAATTGAAAATAAGATTTCAATATACTCATAACGCATCGTTATGACAGATTTACTGGTGCTGCATACATTTTTATCCGTTGATCAGTATTTTTTTTTTATTAGTGTTGATGCATATGTAACTCGTAAAATTTTGAATACTTTTCTTAGGAAAACTCAAGTTAAAAAGATACTGAAGGGAATTATTTTATTTAGTACACTAACAAATTTATTTTGAAGTATTCAAAGTTACCTGAATAGCTTATACGTGTTGTCAAGTTGGTCTCCTTGCATAATATCATATCCCTTAATCAGTGGGCTGGGCATAACCAGTTCATAAAACAGACAAAACATGTTCGCTGGGGAGAGATTTCGAACCCTCTGTTTTTTTTTCTATGACAAACTGCACACGTGTAGTATTTTTCTATATAACTATTACGTCTGTGCTTCCATATTCTATGGTGGGTTTCAGTAGGGTCTGAATCATTGAAATATTGAGCTGACAGATTTTTTTTTACACCCTGCCCTTCTTCACTCCTAACGGTTTTATAGTAGGTAAATCGAAACATATAGGGAGGAACCAGCTTTCTCTCCTCAATCCCATACAATACTTAGTAAATACAAAGGCAATATTAGCTCATCCTCCTCATGCCCCTACAAGACTTGGCATATTATTGATTTATAGAAAATTGGCCTAATTTATCTTGATTCTCTATATCTGGGTTGATTTATATATAAATTAGATCTTTACAGACTCAGAGAGCACTTGAAATTTAAATTTTTTAAATTGTAGATTCTATTCAGGAGTCCAAACTTAAGCAGACATGCTATTACCCTTATAATTCTAGCGAATTAAAAATATATCTGTAAAGAATAAAACCAACGGTACTTACTTTATATTTATATATATATATATATATATATATTTTTTATAATTTTCAAAACAAAGTGGTATAAATTTTAATATTCCTTCATTTTCAAACAGAAAGGGTCTCTATATGAGAAGAGACTATTATAATTAAGAAACTATTACTAGATTTTAGAATTGTGTTAGAACTCTCTAGCATGCTACGTATTATCCATTTAATGTTTATATTAACAATAATCTTTTTGTATTTGGTTCACTGTATTATTGAGTCAATTCAATATACGGAAGTTTCCCTCTTTTTACTTTAAATATCTTTTTAGTAATAATA
Organism: Halocaridina rubra; assembly: GCA_037179515.1. Taxonomy (NCBI): domain Eukaryota; kingdom Metazoa; phylum Arthropoda; class Malacostraca; order Decapoda; family Atyidae; genus Halocaridina; species Halocaridina rubra. The sequence goes on from JAXCGZ010023500.1 coordinate 30,162, forward strand.
AACTCTTTCTTAGTAAAAGATGACCAAATTATTATCACTATTAAATCAGTTTCAGCTTCTCTTTAAGTTTGCAAGAGTAAAACCTACAATTTGTACCAGTTTAAAAATAAAAAAAAAGTAATTAGACTATAATAACAGTTAAGGAGCAGTTACAAATTTACTGTGTTCGCTTTCAGGAACTATTCATTGAGAGCCTTACACTTGAGGCCCACCAGTATACTAGCCAAGCCCGAAAGAAAACAATGACGAAACGTGACCTGGATAACTGTATAGAAGCCATTGATGCACTAGCATTTCTAGATGGAGCCATGGAATAGCTTAAAAATGTAATATACATTTGCATTATATTTCTTCAAAGACGCATTCCAAGATCAATGCTAGACTTATACATGTTTTATTATAGTTTTAATTTTATATATTTTTTCTGGTAAACTTTAAGAAACACAATCAGCATATACTGGAAGATATGTCAGTTATGCTTTTATATTGTAAAAAACCTTAATCATGTATAAGTTATTCCAGTTTGTGATTAGTATAGACATTAAGGTACAGTATACATATTCTTGAAAACTCTCTGCCTGTGTATAAGAACAATATTAATTTTTCAGAATAAAGTATTAATTAGTTTAGTTATTTATATTATATATTCTTTCTCCAAATATACTTTGTTGTTATTAGTTATGTTTTCTAATATAATATACAAGGTACAGTAATTAAAACCTGTCTGTATTACCAATATGTTGTAAAAGCAGCAGTATTTGTCCTGTATGCTTTAAATTTTGTCTCTATTCCTGCTAGCCTTATAATAATAGTTTCTTTTATTCCTTGCTGAACTTATTAAATTAATAAAAGCATTTTATTTCCTTCAGATTTCCTCTCACTCCAAATATTATCAAGCCTTGCATATGTGTGGGTAGCAAAAAATTTGCTGAAGGACTTAAAAGCTTGTAGAGGGACAGTAAAGCACGTGTTAGAATATGGCAGGAAGAAAGTGACAGGTTTGGTTTAAGCTAAGGATGTGCTAAGTTGAGTAGAGAAATAAAGGAAAAAGTATTGGGCAGAGAATTTACAATAAAGAAGGCAGGAGGCAAAAGATGGGAAGTTAGGAAGCTGCTATTCACTAGAGACTATTTTGGCTGATTTAGAGGTGAATTTGTAGAGGTTGGTGGAGGTGTTTGGAAGGAAGGGTACATGAAAGGAAAAAACGGCTTTTTAATGTTGAAAAAGGTGGAGGAGTCTGGCTGGGTGAAAGAATGAAACTACGAGCTAATGTAGAATGAATAAGGTGATGAAATGTACTTGTGATAGATGACACTTGGGCGTGAAAATATATAATAATTCCAGTTATAGATGACGTGACATGAAGGTGAACATGGGCTAGAAATTAGAAGTTAGTCACAATTATATGAGGAATAAGGCTATTGGGGGAGCGAATAGCACACATATAACTTGCCTTCATCATCCTTGAATGGTGAATGAAAGAATCAAAGCACATATCCATTCACCAGAAGACCCTCTCATACTATCCCTTACATCTTAGAAGGGTCAAGACAAGTAAGGTATAGAGAGATGTACTTCAAGGCATACTAAATTTGGATGGTATGCTGGAATAAGTGCCCCTACATTATTGTAAATAAATGAGAGATGAATGCAGTACTACTATATGATGTGCCTTAGAAACACCTGTCAAATCATATAGTTTTATACGATATGAAGAGAGAAATTTTGCATATTTGCTAAAGAGCAGTTTCTTCCTTTGGCTGGAGACATGATAACTTCGGGAGGAGCAGGCAATAAGTATGAAAAAAAAAAAATCTACTGCTACAGTTCATTGTATTTATATCTTCGTAATATACTTTTTTTCTTACAGAGAATATAATTATGAATGAAATATTGACGAAGAAAATTTATATTCAAGAAAAAATGTCTTATAATATGTAAATGTCTTTTTTATAATTCTCTTGTAGATATATATATATGTTTAGCTATGTAAGAAAGTATGAATTTTATCAAATTTGAGATTATCACTCCCATCTAAGGAAATAAAAGTCAACCATTGTATTAACAATGATGCTAATCTCTTTTCAAGTAATTAAAGAATAGCCTTAATTCCCCACCTCCAACCTATCTGTGTTCATCCCATGTGAATGGGGATTAACAGTGACTCAAAACTGCAATGAAGACCCCTTACTTCTTACCTGAACTTAAAAATAAAAAGTCCATTTTCTGTACTATATTCTCTTCTTTATTAATTTCATATATTGAGATGATTTCTCAAAATATCTAGACAGTACAAAGTCTCAAAACCACACATCACAGTTAAAAAGAAACGAAAAAAATATTTTTGACATATCTACTTTTCTAAAGTTTGTATATAGAATGTACACAATTAAAATGTATTTCTGATATCATAATAACGTATTTTCGACCTCATACATTTGTAAACCAACACCATATATAAATATTCTTTTGTGAACAGAAAAATTATTCGTACTTAAACCTTTAACATCAGGTACTCCAGTGAAATATGATGACTGAACTTCTAAGCTTGCATGATGCTTACAAGACCTTCTGTCTGATCTTTTCAATGGATTTTGTAACCCTGGTTTAGACTGTATGTCTTCATTTTCTAATCCATTATCAGTTTGCATTTGTTCTTCCATGCAAATGCAGCTTTGATGGAGTTTCCAAACAATTATGCGCTGGTCAATGGAGGTACTGACAAGATGATCAGTGCTCAGCCAGCTTAGGCCTTAAAAAAAAAGTAATGGTGTTTAGTAAAATGTATAGTAAAGGGACTGCGAGGGTTGCTAATGATATATGAGTGAGAATCATGAGGAATAACTTATGGATTGTAGCTACTACTGAGCATTAATTGCCAATCATTAAGCAATGAACTCTCACACTGTCAATAATACTCACAATCCTGAAGAAAAGAATAGGCAATCCAAACTGTGTCACAGTAATAACCTAAAAGAGCAGTGCATCAAAGGTTAAAATAGTGTTAAGCATATGAGACATAATGCATAACGTAAAATCAACCTGACAAATTTCAAATGCTAAAATTATCATTGCACTGTCATCTTGTACTTGCATAGTAAAAGGTGAATAATTTGGAAAATCTCCAATTTGAGAGGTCACAGCAATAGTGCCTTCAACCAGATCTTTAATGACTGTTATTTTGGTTCCTTTAAATTTTTTTAAACTATTCTAAAAGATAAAGAAATTTTTTACATAGTCTTCCATTTTCCATCTAACAGGTTGTCTTTGAGTTATATCTCGATACAATGCTTTATTATCAAGTAGACAAAATACTAACACTCAATAGAGCACATTAAGTAAAGTGCGTGCGTTTATGTTTTAGGTTTGTTAATTCCTATTATGGGCGTGGATACAGAAAGGTATGGAGCTGAAAAATTAAGGCATGATGTTCTATTTAACACCACAGTGGGCTTGATTTCAGGTCTGTCACCTTTTGAGACAAGTACTTTAACCACTGCGCTAGCACAGTCCCCTTACATTAAGTAACTAAGGTAATGCCGTATAAAATGAATAGTTACCTGTGACCTGAGAAGCATGACCAACTGCAGTGCAACGTTCTTCAGCTGACATGACCATTTCTTGGTTTTCCTCAAATCGTATTGATATATTGCAAATACCAATCTTGTTATCATCTCCTCCACTTGCTATTGTCAAATAGTATAAAACATGCTCAACTTTTGTTTTGATTTTCGGATATATTGCAATACTATTTATGCCAGACTGATGAGCTTTGACGCAAATGAGCTGTTTAATTTCAAAGGAAGGGAGGCTGCTTTCATGGCTCTGGTACATCCAGTCTACAATATGCTGAAAAAAGAAACTCGTCAAACCTTTTCATCTGCTAATAGAGTCTACCAATTAAACTTAACTATTAATTTAGCGAGGTAACTGAACTTATGTTAAGATGTGAGTGTCAAAGCGCAATTATGAACATAATGTGCTAATAACAAAAGTATTAATTTATAAAACGCTCTTCACACAATAATAATAACACGATTTACAAGCTTAAGGAGCAGCACTGAATTGATACGAGTCTATGAGATGAGAGCTAACCTGCATCAAGGACCGGCACTAATCTCTTTTACTTTTGAAACTGAAAGTTGTGGTGCTATGAAGAATATTAAACACAGATGACATTGTGTGTGGAAAGGAGGTGGAGGTAGAAAGCAGCACTTGCAGACCAATCCAATATAAAATATATTTATAGTGTTATAAAAGATGAGTAATCAAACTAAAGGGTGAACAGAGAAAATCACGAATATGGACAAATTCAAATACTGTACTTAATTTTGGTGGTGGAAAAGGGGGGAAATATGGAAAAAGATGGGATGTATCAGCGACAGACAGGATGGAACAACTGACAAGCTGTATCCAGAGTTCTATGTGACAAAAAAGTACCACTAAGACTTTAAAACATCTGTTACTGAAAGCAGTGGTAATTACACCTCCAAATAAATTTTATTTTAACAAACAGTTTTTCTGGTATAGCTCTACAAGATAGAGGAAGAAAGCGAAATAAAGAGGACAGCAAAAATTCTCTAACCTGTATTTCCCAAAAAGATATGTTACCATCTGTTGTTGCAGACAGAAGTATGCTTCGGCTGTGTACGTGAACCATATCAACTTTCAGTACACAGTGGTTTAAGGGCTGTGAGTTCAGCAGTCTAACTGTTTCGTATTCAGAATCAAATTCAAACATTCTGTAAACCAATATGCAAGATATATAAATCTGGTATACAGAGAACGATTATAACCAGCAAACTTCAATTAAATATTGTATCATTATGCATTTAAGATTTGATACTGACTGATGATGGTTACATTTTAGTATTAAATAATCACTGTACAACGTACATGGAAGGAAATCCTTATTTATGAAAACTTATTTTATTTTTATCCACGTTCAGCAAGGAGGCCAAGCTTAAGGAATAAACAAAATATAATAACAAAGCAAAAATTTTAACTCCTAACATGTCTAATAATAATGATAATAAGAGATCCCAAATATCGCTGAGATAACAGGAAGGCTACAACTGTTTCCAAAGAAGTTGGCTAGCAGAGGTTTAACTTACTCTGTCCATCTTCATCTCCTCTGCCTTATTTTGCCAAGAAAATAAATTCATTGAGGGAGGAATTGCAACTCCCCTAGTCTGCTATCAATTTTGGTCCATTCTTACAAAAGGCAGCAGATATTACTGTGGGATATATTTACCAACCTAAACTCTGATAACTCTTTTTAGTTGATTGGCATTGAAAATCTGAGAATGATTACAGCGATGCAAAGGTCTAGTTTTCCATTTGTTATTATTTTGCTTATGGTGGATGTGTTGGCCCTGACTAGGCCAGCCCCTTTACAAATGACACTGCAGCCACTGTACATGTATGTATTTACAGTACCTTGGAAGAGGTCACCTTACTGAGTATGGCAGGAAGTGAAAAAGTACAATATTTAAAGGTAAAAAATAATACCTTAAGAACCCATCAGATGAGGCTAAAACAATAAAAGCCTTTGTATGGGAAACCCAATGAGCTGTTGCACTCATATATCGAGTCTCAGGATCTAAAGTCATCTCCTGACTCTTCCACGTTTTGCTGGAACCCGTTCGCAACATGTGGGATGCTACTTCTCTACAAGTCACTTCACTTCGCTGTGTGGTAAACTCATAAAGATCTGTAAAATTATTCAAAGACAATAAGAATTAAGTCTAGGTGTAGAGTTTTCACGTCTATTACTGTAAAAAGCATGTAGAGACACTCGCCAACTTACGAACGAGTTAGGTTCCAGAAGTCCGTTTGTAAGTAGTGTTTAGATAAAGAAAAAAGGACTGTACAGTACTTACTTTACTGTACTGCACAGTAGTTTGGCTAAAGATACTTAATTACTATATAAACCATACTGTATACAGTATTAATGAATTTTAATACAATAATGATCATTTAACAGTACAGTACAGTAATACATACATTAATTCATGGGTAGATAATGGGTAGGTTTTTGTTCGTATCTGTGAATGTTTGTAACTTGATTGTTCGTATGTAGGGGGAGCTTTTGTATTTCTACTTGGTTACAAAAATCTTATTTTCATTGTATATTATCTAATAATAGTAAAAATTATGTAGTTACTGTGGCTCAATCGGTAGGCAACTGTCCTAGCCCTTGGTAGAAAAGGGAGTCTGTGAAGTAAAACCGGAACAACAACAACAATAGTAAAAATTATAGTACTATTATGTTACATATTATGTAAAAAATATTAGTATACTTTAAAGATATCTGTAAAAAAAAATTTTCTTCATATCATTCTCAGCTGAATTCTGAAGGAGGGAGAATAAATTGTGCAAAAATATACACTTCTATTATCTCTAGTACTGGAGAGGAGAGAATATCTCAACTCATATTCTCTGCATGCCTAGTGTTGGAGGAGGAAGAATATCTCGCTAATATTCTCAGCATGCATATGAGCAGATGAAAAGGGATCGAGATTGATAGGCTGAAAATCAAATCATCCCTTTTTGTTTAGTTGCGATCAACACACTTGTGTGCCCACATGGTTATGATAGAGTGGATAGGGATCGATATTTTGATATGGCTGGCTCTAGAACTAGAGGTCATAGTTTGAAGCTTCGTAAGAAAACTTCTTCGCAGGATGTAAGGAAATACTTTTTCAGTGTAAGAGTAGTTGATAATTGGAATTCGCTAAGCGAGGAGGTAGTTAATGCTATCTCAATCCATAGTTTAAGGACAGGTATGATAAGTATCACAAAGTCTAAAATGGAACCGATCAGGAGACGGGAAGATACGAGCTTTGGGCTCTTTCCCGTAAACACAATTAGGTAATCACCATGCTGTATATGCTAAAAATAAAAAGGAAATACAGTACCTGAATTTAACAGAACTGCCTTCCAGATCTTAAACTGTGCTCTTCCTCCGGCTGACACCATCCAAACAGTATTCTCATCACTACACCTGTCGTCCATATTACTTATACTACAGAGCGCTCGAATATTAGATATGTGGCTGCGAATTACATTTAAGGGTCTTATATTCTGTTCTGTTAAAGAATGTATTCTCAGTGTTGTGTCTTCGCCTCCTGTAGCAAAGATTGTTGTATCCTTTAGCTGGAACAGTACTTCAAAGCACATTGTTTCCCGGGTGTTAACTGGTGTCTGACAAAAAATTTCATGAACATTATATACTGTACTGGCCTTTTAATTATCTTACTATACATCAGTACATATAACTTGCACTAGTAAATGGTAAAGTAACTTTCTCAATCTATACCACATC
>JAXCGZ010023501.1:5000-12500 GCA_037179515.1 Halocaridina rubra
GTGTCTTACTCTAACCCTCTGTTCCCTTCCTTCTAAGTAAGTTTTTATCCATTCCAAAACATTTCCACCTATTCTAGCCATTGATTGCAGCTTCCTAATAAGTTTCCCATGTGGAACAGTGTCAAACGCTTTCTGGAAGTGATTACCTAATTGTGATTACCTAATTGTGTTTACGGGAAAGAGCCCAAAGCTCGTATCTTCCCGTCTCCTCATCGGTTCCATTTTAGACTTAGTGATACTTATCATACCTGTCCTTAAAACTATGGATTGAGATAGCATTAACTACCTACTCACTCAGCGAATTCCAATTATCAACTACTCTTACACTGAAAAAGTATTTCCTTACATCCTGCAATGAAGTTTTCTTACGAAGCTTCAAACTATGACCTCTAGTTCTAGAGCCAGCCATATCAAAATATCGATCCCTATCCACTCTATCATAACCATGAAGGAATTTAAAGACTGTCACCATATCCCCCCTCACTCTTGTAGCTTCGAGTGATGGTAAGTCTAATTCCCTCAGCCTCTCATCATAACTGAGATTGCGTATATCTGGCACCAGTTTCGTGGCATGTCTTTGAACTTTTTCAAGCTTAGCTATGTGCTTTTTCAAGTGCGGATTCCAAAAGGGGGCTGCATATTCGAGTTTTGGCCTCACATAGGTTACATAAATATTTCTGAACATTTCCTTGTCCATGTGCCTGAAGGCTACCCTTACATTTGATAAGAATGCATATGCTGCCCTTACTATGCCATTTATATGTATTTCTGGAGATAAATCTGCCAGTATGTTTACTCCTATATCTCTCTCACTTTCTGTCTCTTGAAGTTGTACTCCAGCCACCGAGTAGTCAAGCTTGGGCCTTCTTGCACTTGTACCCATTCTCATTACCTTACATTTTGAAGTATTGAATTTCATTTGCCACTTTTCTGACCACTCATGCAGATTATTTAGATCCTCCTGAAGTTCTCTACCATTGTTCTCGTTTTTTACTTTCTTCACAATCTTTGCATCATCTGCAAACATATTCATGAATGAATTTACAGACTCTGGTAGGTCATTTACATATACAAGGAACAAAAGTGGCCCTAAAACTGAACCCTGTGGAACTCCACTACTAACTCTTCTCCATTCAGACACTGAGTGTCTTACTCTAACCCTCTGTTCCCTTCCTTCTAAGTAAGTTTTTATCCATTCCAAAATATTTCCACCTATTCTAGCCATTGATTGCAGCTTCCTAATAAGTCTCCCATGTGGAACAGTGTCAAACGCTTTCTGGAAGTGATTACCTAATTGTGATTACCTAATTGTGTTTACGGGAAAGAACCCAAAGCTCGTATCTTCCCGTCTCCTGATCGGTTCCATTTTAGACTTAGTGATGCTTATCATACCTGTCCTTAAAACTATGGATTGAGATAGCATTAACTACCTTCTCGCTCAGCGAATTCCAATTATCAACTACTCTTACACTGAAAAAGTATTTCCTTACATCATGCAATGAAGTTTTCTTACGAAGCTTCAAACTATGACCTCTAGTTCTAGAGCCAGCCATATCAAAATATCGATCCCTATCCACTCTATCATAACCATGAAGGAATTTAAAGACTGTCACCATATCCCCCCTCACTCTTCTAGCTTCGAGTGATGGTAAGTCTAATTCCCTCAGCCTCTCATCATAACTGAGATTGCGTATTTCTGGCACCAGTTTCGTGGCATGTCTTTGAACTTTTTCAAGCTTAGCTATGTGCCTTTTCAAGTGCGGATTCCAAAAGGGGGCTGCATATTCAAGTTTTGGCCTCACATAGGTTACATAAATATTTCTGAACATTTCCTTGTCCATGTGCCTGAAGGCTACCCTTACATTTGATAAGAATGCATATGCTGCCCTTACTTTGCCATTTATATGTATTTCTGGAGATAAATCTGCCAGTATGTTTACTCCTAGATCTCTCTCATTTTCTGTCTCTTGAAGTTGTACTCCAGCCACCGAGTAGTCAAGCTTGGGCCTTCTTGCACTTGTACCCATTCTCATTACCTTACATTTTGAAGTATTGAATTTCATTTGCCACTTTTCTGACCACTCATGCAGATTATTTAGATCCTCCTGAAGTTCTCTACCATTGTTCTCGTTTTTTACTTTCTTCACAATCTTTGCATCATCTGCAAACATATTCATGAATGAATTTACAGACTCTGGTAGGTCATTTACATATACAAGGAACAAAAGTGGCCCTAAAACTAAACACTGTGGAACTCCACTACTAACTCTCCTCCATTCAGACACTGAGTGTCTTACTCTAACCCTCTGTTCCCTTCCTTCTAAGTAAGTTTTTATCCATTCCAAAACATTTCCACCTATTCTAGCCATTGATTGCAGCTTCCTAATAAGTCTCCCATGTGGAACAGTGTCAAACGCTTTCTGGAAGTGATTACCTAATTGTGATTACCTAATTGTGTTTACGGGAAAGAGCCCAAAGCTCGTATCTTCCCGTCTCCTCATCGGTTCCATTTTAGACTTAGTGATACTTATCATACCTGTCCTTAAAACTATGGATTGAGATAGCATTAACTACCTCCTCGCTCAGCGAATTCCAATTATCAACTACTCTTACACTGAAAAAGTACTTCCTTACATCCTGCAATGAAGTTTTCTTACGAAGCTTCAAACTATGACCTCTAGTTCTAGAGCCAGCCATATCAAAATATCGATCCCTATCCACTCTATCATAACCATGAAGGAATTTAAAGACTGTCACCATATCCCCCCTCACTCTTCGAGCTTCGAGTGATGGTAAGTCTAATTCCCTCAGCCTCTCATCATAACTGAGATTGCGTATATCTGGCACCAGTTTCATGGCATGTCTTTGAACTTTTTCAAGCTTAGCTATGTGCCTTTTCAAGTGCAGATTCCAAAAGGGGGCTGCATATTCGAGTTTTGGCCTCACATAGGTTACATAAATATTTCTGAACATTTCCTTGTCCATGTGCCTGAAGGCTACCCTTACATTTGATAAGAATGCATATGCTGCCCTTACTTTGCCATTTATATGTATTTCTGGAGATAAATCTGCCAGTATGTTTACTCCTAGATCTCTCTCATTTTCTGTCTCTTGAAGTTGTACTCCAGCCACCGAGTAGTCAAGCTTGGGCCTTCTTGCACTTGTACCCATTCTCATTACCTTACATTTTGAAGTATTGAATTTCATTTGCCACTTTTCTGACCACTCATGCAGATTATTTAGATCCTCCTGAAGTTCTCTACCATTGTTCTCGTTTTTTACTTTCTTCACAATCTTTGCATCATCTGCAAACATATTCATGAATGAATTTACAGACTCTGGTAGGTCATTTACATATACAAGGAACAAAAGTGGCCCTAAAACTGAACCCTGTGGAACTCCACTACTAACTCTCCTCCATTCAGACACTGAGTGTCTTACTCTAACCCTCTGTTCCCTTCCTTCTAAGTAAGTTTTTATCCATTCCAAAACATTTCCACCTATTCTAGCCATTGATTGCAGCTTCCTAATAAGTCTCCCATGTGGAACAGTGTCAAACGCTTTCTGGAAGTGATTACCTAATTGTGATTACCTAATTGTGTTTACGGGAAAGAGCCCAAAGCTCGTATCTTCCCGTCTCCTCATCGGTTCCATTTTAGACTTAGTGATACTTATCATACCTGTCCTTAAAACTATGGATTGAGATAGCATTAACTACCTCCTCGCTCAGCGAATTCCAATTATCAACTACTCTTACACTGAAAAAGTATTTCCTTACATCCTGCAATGAAGTTTTCTTACGAAGCTTCAAACTATGACCTCTAGTTCTAGAGCCAGCCATATCAAAATATCGATCCCTATCCACTCTATCATAACCATGAAGGAATTTAAAGACTGTCACCATATCCCCCCTCACTCTTCGAGCTTCGAGTGATGGAAAGTCTAATTCCCTCAGCCTCTCATCATAACTGAGATTGCGTATTTCTGGCACCAGTTTCGTGGCATGTCTTTGAACTTTTTCAAGCTTAGCTATGTGCCTTTTCAAGTGCGGATTCCAAAAGGGGGCTGCATATTCGAGTTTTGGCCTCACATAGGTTACATAAATATTTCTGAACATTTCCTTGTCCATGTGCCTGAAGGCTACCCTTACATTTGATAAGAATGCATATGCTGCCCTTACTTTGCCATTTATATGTATTTCTGGAGATAAATCTGCCAGTATGTTTACTCCTAGATCTCTCTCATTTTCTGTCTCTTGAAGTTGTACTCCAGCCACCGAGTAGTCAAGCTTTGGCCTTCTTGCACTTGTACCCATTCTCATTACCTTACATTTTGAAGTATTGAATTTCATTTGCCACTTTTCTGACCACTCATGCAGATTATTTAGATCCTCCTGAAGTTCTCTACCATTGTTCTCGTTTTTTACTTTCTTCACAATCTTTGCATCATCTGCAAACATATTCATGAATGAATTTACAGACTCTGGTAGGTCATTTACATATACAAGGAACAAAAGTGGCCCTAAAACTGAACCCTGTGGAACTCCACTACTAACTCTCCTCCATTCAGACACTGAGTGTCTTACTCTAACCCTCTGTTCCCTTCCTTCTAAGTAAGTTTTTATCCATTCCAAAACATTTCCACCTATTCTAGCCATTGATTGCAGCTTCCTAATAAGTCTCCCATGTGGAACAGTGTCAAACGCTTTCTGGAAGTGATTACCTAATTGTGATTACCTAATTGTGTTTACGGGAAAGAGCCCAAAGCTCGTATCTTCCCGTCTCCTCATCGGTTCCATTTTAGACTTAGTGATACTTATCATACCTGTCCTTAAAACTATGGATTGAGATAGCATTAACTACCTCCTCGCTCAGCGAATTCCAATTATCAACTATTCTTACACTGAAAAAGTATTTCCTTACATCATGCAATGAAGTTTTCTTACGAAGCTTCAAACTATGACCTCTAGTTCTAGAGCCAGCCATATCAAAATATCGATCCCTATTCACTCTATCATAACCATGAAGGAATTTAAAGACTGTCACCATATCCCCCCTCACTCTTCGAGCTTCGAGTGATGGTAAGTCTAATTCCCTCAGCCTCTCATCATAACTGAGATTGTGTATTTCTGGCACCAGTTTCGTGGCATGTCTTTGAACTTTTTCAAGCTTAGCTATGTGCCTTTTCAAGTGCGGATTCCAAAAGGGGGCTGCATATTCGAGTTTTGGCCTCACATAGGTTACATAAATATTTCTGAACATTTCCTTGTCCATGTGCCTGAAGGCTACCCTTACATTTGATAAGAATGCATATGCTGCCCTTACTTTGCCATTTATATGTATTTCTGGAGATAAATCTGCCAGTATGTTTACTCCTAGATCTCTCTCATTTTCTGTCTCTTGAAGTTGTACTCCAGCCACCGAGTAGTCAAGCTTGGGCCTTCTTGCACTTGTACCCATTCTCATTACCTTACATTTTGAAGTATTGAATTTCATTTGCCACTTTTCTGACCACTCATGCAGATTATTTAGATCCTCCTGAAGTTCTTTACCATTGTTCTCGTTTTTTACTTTCTTCACAATCTTTGCATCATCTGCAAACATATTCATGAATGAATTTACAGACTCTGGTAGGTCATTTACATATACAAGGAACAAAAGTGGCCCTAAAACTGAACCCTGTGGAACTCCACTACTTACTCTCCTCCATTCAGACACTGAGTGTCTTACTCTAACCCTCTGTTCCCTTCCTTCTAAGTAAGTTTTTATCCATTCCAAAACATTTCCACCTATTCTAGCCATTGATTGCAGCTTCCTAATAAGTCTCCCATGTGGAACAGTGTCAAACGCTTTCTGGAAGTGATTACCTAATTGTGATTACCTAATTGTGTTTACGGGAAAGAGCCCAAAGCTCGTATCTTCCCGTCTCCTGATCGGTTCCATTTTAGACTTAGTGATACTTATCATACCTGTCCTTAAAACTATGGATTGAGATAGCATTAACTACCTCCTCGCTCAGCGAATTCCAATTATCAACTACTCTTACACTGAAAAAGTATTTCCTTACATCCTGCAATGAAGTTTTCTTACGAAGCTTCAAACTATGACCTCTAGTTCTAGAGCCAGCCATATCAAAATATCCATCCCTATCCACTCTATCATAACCATGAAGGAATTTAAAGACTGTCACCATATCCCCCTCACTCTTCTAGCTTCGAGTGATGGTAAGTTTAATTCCCTCAGCCTCTCATCATAACTGAGATTGCGTATTTCTGGCACCAGTTTCGTGGCATGTCTTTGAACTTTTTCAAGCTTAGCTATGTGCTTTTTCAAGTGCGGATTCCAAAAGGGGGCTGCATATTCGAGTTTTGGCCTCACATAGGTTACATAAATATTTCTGAACATTTCCTTGTCCATGTGCCTGAAGGCCACCCTTACATTTGATAAGAATGCATATACTGCCCTTACTATGTCACAGCCACCGAGTAGTCAAGCTTGGGCCTTCTTGCACTTGTACCCATTCTCATTACCTTACATTTTGAAGTATTGACTTTCATTAGCCACTTTTCTGAATACTCATGCAGACTATTTAGATCCTCCTGAAGTTCTCTACCATTGTTCTCGTTTTTTACTTTCTTCACAATCTTTGCATCATCTGCAAACATATTCATGAATGAATTTACACACTCTGGTAGGTCATTTACATATACAAGGAACAAAAGTGGCCCTAAAACTGAACCCTGTGGAACTCCACTACTAACTCTTCTCCATTCAGACACTGAGTGTCTTACTCTAACCCTCTGTTCCCTTCCTTCTAAGTAAGTTTTTATCCATTCCAAAACATTTCCACCTATTCTAGCCATTGATTGCAGCTTCCTAATAAGTCTCCCATGTGGAACAGTGTCAAACGCTTTCTGGAAGTCTAGGAATATGCAATCTGCCCAGCCCTCTCTTTCCTGTAAGATTTGGCTTACCTCATCATAAAATTCTAATAAGTTTGTTACTGTTGATCTACCTTCTCTGAAGCCATGTTGCCTCACTAACAAAAAGTTGAATGATTCCAAGTGAAGAGAGATATGTTTCCTTAGTAGTTTCTCCATAACTTTGCAAACTATGCTGGTCAAGGAAACAGGTCTATAGTTCAGAGCCGTATCCCTCCTTCCCTTTTTGAAGATAGGTATCACATTTGCTTCTTTCCAGCATCTTGGAATCTCCCCCGACTCCAGTGACTCCTTAAATATGATACTTAGTGCCACTGATATTGTGTTTGCGCATTTTTTAAGCACATGAGGGGATATGTCATCGGGACCTGTAGCTTTATGAACATCTAAATCCATCAGCGCTTTGCATACCTCTGTGGCTGTAAGGTTGATGTTCTCTAATACCGGCCCTTGAGCTTCTATCACTGCAATCTGAGGGGCTGGGGTATTTTCTAAATATATATATATATATATATATATATATATATATATATATATATATATATATATATATATATATA
>JAXCGZ010023501.1:17500-35000 GCA_037179515.1 Halocaridina rubra
GAGTGGTTTCCAGTGAGTGTAGGACTGAGACAGGGATGTGTGATGTCACCATGGCTGTTCAAGTTGCATAATGATGGAATCGTAAGGGAAGTGAATGAACGAGTGCGTGGTCGAGGTTTGAGAATGGTAGATGGGGATGATAACGAGTGGTAGCTGAATCAGTTGCTGTTTGCAGATGATACTGTGGTGGTGGCAGATTCAGAGGAGTAGCTGTGTCAATTAGTGTTAGAATTTGGAATGGTGTGTGAGAGAAGGAAGTTGCAAGTGAATGTGGGAAAGAGTAAGGTTATGAGGTGTACGAGAAATGAGGATGGTGCTGGATTGAATGTTATGTTGAATGGAGAGACACTTGAGGATGTTGATCAGTTTTAGTATTTGAGCTCGGTTATAACTGCAAATGGTGGAGTGGAAGCAGATGTGTGTGTGTCACAGAGTGAATGAAGGATGTAAAGTGTTGGGTACATTGAAAGGAGTGATAAAGAATACAGGGTTGGAAATGAATGTTAAGAAAGTTTATGGGAAAGTGGTTGTGCCAACTATGATGTATGGATTAGAGTTATGATGTATGAAAGTAAGTGAGAGACGGAAACTAAATGTTTAAGATGCAATGCCTGAGGAGTGTGATTGGTGTATCTCGGTTGGATAGGTTTAAGAATGAAGTGGTGAGAGCAAGAACGGGTGTGAGGAGAAAATTGGCAGCCAGAGTAGATATGAATTTTCTGAGATGGTTTGGCAATGAGGATAGGCTGGATGTTGAAAGACTGCTGAAAAAGGTGATGAATGAGAGAGTTGATGGATGAAATGCTTGAGGGAGGCCTAGGTTTGGATGGATGGATGGAATAAGGAGAGCCCTGAATGATAGGAGGATGGAAGTGAGGGAAGCAAGTGAGCGTGCTAGGAATAGGAGTGAGTGGCGAGTAATTGTGACGCAGCTCTGATGGGGATCTGCTGTTACCACGGGGCTGCATCTTACAGAGATAGCCCTGTGGTAGGGGCAGTAGGGGAGTTGGCATTATGAAGCGACACAGGTTGTGGAAGAGCCGGAAGAACGTGCTGTGGCACTCCAGCAGTGCCATTTGAACAGTCGCTAGCTCCTTCGTCATTGCCCATAGAGCAAATTAATCCCCTTATTGTTTCTTTTTTTGATGCCGACTACTCTCCAAATTGGGGAAAACAGCCAAGGTGAATGAATGATATATATACATATATATATATATATATATATATATATATATATATATATATATATATATATATATATATATATATATATATATATATATTATATATATATATATATATATATATATATATATATATATATATATATATATATATATATATATATATATATATATATATATATATATATATATATATATATATATATATATATATGCTTGTATGCATACATACATGTATATATATATATATATATATATATATATATATATATATATATATATATATATATATATATATATATATATATATATATATATATATATATATATATATATATATATATATGCTTGTATGCATACATACATGTATATATATATATATATATATATATATATATATATATATATATATATATATATATATATATATATATATAGATATATATATTTATATATATATATATTATATATATATATATATATATATATATATATATATATATATATATATATATATATATATATATATATATATATATATATATTTATATGCATACATGCATGCATATATATGTATATAAGAATGAATATATATATATATATATATATATATATATATATATATATTATATATATATATATATATATATATATATATATATATATATTATATTATATATTTATATATATATATATATATATATATATATATATATATATATATATATATATATACATATATATATATATATATATATATATATATATATATATATATATATATATATATATATATATATATATATATATATATAGATATATATATATATATATATATATATATATATATATATATATATATATATATATATATATATATATATATATATATATATATATTTATATTTATATATATATATGCCTAATTCCCCATTGTAAAGGGGTTGGCCGAGCCAAGAAATGCGCATTTACCACAATCCACTCACTCCTGTACCAATCCTCTCAGCTCCTTGGGGATAAAGGGTTGCCACGTCTCCCCCCCTTTCATCCTACTTGGGTCATCCACAAGGTAGGCAGACAAGGATTTTTTAATATGAGTACCGACAGCCGCAGCTGGTTCACCCCCATCGCTTCATCATATGGCAATTCCCTTCACACTCGTCCACCACAGTTAACTGAGCTAGCATGTGCGAGAAATCCCTTTATACCGCCTCATATATGCACAATCTCCCTCCACTCATTCCTATATTTTGCACGAACTCTTCCCTGTTCCAATGATATATATATATATATATATATACATATATATATATATATATATATATATATATATATATATATATATATATATATAATATATATATATATATATATATATATATATATATATATATATATGTCTTATGCTCTCTTCCTATAGTCTTTATATTGAAATAATAAACTTAGAGTTTTTTCTCTTATTTACTAGTTTATTTATATATTTATCAATTTATTCATTCTTTAATTTAAATGAGAAAGTCATTTATTAGTTTCAGCATCTATTTAGCTACTTATTTATTTTATTTATTGATGTGATTAATTAATCAATATCTATATACACGAGCCATTTTCCCCTTATAAGGGGAGTGGCTGAGTCAAGGCAAAATACTCTAACTCTTGGAAGAAGAAATTACAGAAGAGTGGTTTTCCAGTCCCATCGCTCCGCCCCATGAAGTCGACTCTTACGACGCGCATGGGAACACTTAGGAAGTATTCTAGCATATATCTGTGCCTGTTCAGTTATACTTTGGGCGCACATACTAAGTTACCGAATAGAGCACACTATTCTGTATCCCATTTTCAATTGTTTAATTACTGAGGTATAGATTTATTACTTTTTTTATGAAAGTCTATCACTCGACACGGGAAGTAACAAACCCGTGTTCGATCTCCCTGACGTGAGGCATTAACTAACCCCCAGTTCCAAACCGTCTGTGCCCATCCATCTTCAAATAGGAATTAATATAGCATAAAACATAAAACCGCATAAAATAACATTTGCAATTTTACCCACTTGTCCATTAAGCTGCGTTATCATCTACTACTTTTATTAGCTTACTGTGTCTTGTGGTGGCGTCTGCGACTCTGAGGCGGCAGGTCGAGGGTTCGCGCCCCGTCACGGACTGGGGTTAGTAAGGGCATACACTCAGGATAACGATTACATCTGCCAAAACAAGTCCTTCGTAAGAAGGCAACCGTCCTAGCCCATAGTAGAAAAGGGAGTTCGTGACGTAAAACCGAATCCACTGTCTTGAGAGGAGCAGTTCCCCTGTGTGTTGTAAAGGTCGACAAATTGGGATGGAGAGAAGGGACTGGGCATCTCATCGTAATTTCCTCGTAAAAGACTTAAGTTTTTGCTTAACTCGGCCACATCCCTTGAAAGGGGGATTCAGGCTTTTGTATTTCGACAGATTATTTTAGTTAACTTAATGGGAGTAACGTATGAGTACATTCCCACCAAGACGAACAAATCAGTGCCATTCGTAAGGCCACTTTCACACCAAAGTGGCATGCCGTAAGTGGCATGCCGCGTGGCACACCAGGTGAAAACGAACATCCGGAAATATATGAAACCTTTCACAAAGAAGTGACGTGACACAAACAACAAGCAAACTTTATTTCCATTTCATTATACAATGGGTATTCGTCAGCCGGGGCAAGCCCCAACCCCCCACTGTGGTGTCCAACCACTGCAGTTCCTGCCAGTAAACAGCTGAAACTCTCGGTCTTGGACGGGAACTCGATCTTTCGACCTCGTGAATGCGAAGCCAGTGCGTTACCACTGTACTAGCCAGCAGACACGTCCCAGCACCAATTGGTACTAGGACGTGTCACGCCACTTCAGTGTGAAAGGCTTCATATATTTCTGGATGTTCGTTTTCAGCTGGCGCACCACATGGTATGCCAAGTGAGACATGCCACTTTGGTGTGAAAGTGGCCTGAGAGAATACTGAAGGATGCATATGTAAACGTAAATGCACACACACACACACACACACACACACACACACACAGACACACACACAAAGAGGCTGTAAAGGTGGTGGCACTGGAAAACATACAAACAGTTGACTATAAAGAGACAGTAATCGAAAAAATGAAAGACGTTGTGATGGAAAGGGCAAACCCACTCATCAGACAGGCACTTGATAAGGAGAAGACAGTGGTAATCTCAGGCATAAGCGAGTCCCAGGAGCCAACATGGCAGGGGAGACTTGAAGAAAATAAAGCTAGGGTTGTAGACCTGATAAGAAAGCTTGGAGTAGTATGTGGTCCTGAGGATATTGTAAACATACACCAACTAGGTAAATATTCGAGGGAAGGAAAGCCGAGACCAACAAAAGTAACCTTTGAGAGAGGGGAAACATGTAGGGAAATATTGTTGAGAAAAAAAAGTCTAAAAGACCTTCAAGAATTCAAAGAAGTGTTCATTAGGCAATACAATACAGAACACAGGAAGAGATGGGAAAGATCAAAAACTTGTTGCAAGAGGCAAGAAGGTTAAATGATGAAAGAAATGAAGAAGAGAAGAACAATTTTCACTAAAGAGTTCTTCCAGACAAAGGGGAGATACAGAAGATAATGACAGAAGATCAGGGGATGGGGCCTCATTAAGATTGTTATACACAAATGCTGATGGATTAGCTGGTAAGGCAGTAGAATTAAAAGATAGGATTCACAACAGTAAGGCAGATATAGTAGCAATTACAGAGACTAAGTTGAGTGAGGACATAAACAGTGTCACAGTTTTTCCTAAGGGTTTCAGAATACTAAGGGTTGAAAGATCTGAGAGGACTGGTGGAGGGATAGCACTGCTCATAAGTGAAAGGATTCAAGTTGAAGAAATAAACTTGGCTATAGAAAGTGAGTTCAAGGAATTTCTTGTTGCTCGCATAAATACTGGGTCAGAGAGCATTATAATAACTGTTGTATACAACCCACCAAGGAACCAAAATAGGCTTGAAGTTTATGAGGAAAGTCATATAGGTACTATTGAAGTCATAAACTCAGTTGTTAACATGGCACAGGAAAAAAAATGTAGGATTTTGATTATGGGAGACTTTAATCATAAAGAGATAGATTGGATAAATCTTGACCCACACAGTGGTGAGGACTCATTCGGGGCAAGATTCCTAGATTGCGTACAAGGGAATTTCCTACACCAACATGTAATGGAACCAACAAGGGCCAGGGGTGGGGATGAGCCATCACTACTTGATCTAGTGTTCACAGATAATGTGTTGGATATTGAAAAAATTGAGTATGAACCACCAATTGGAAAGAGTGACCACTGTGTGTTGTTGATGGAGTATATCATTGAAGATATTCTTCCTGAGAGTAGAGGCACTGAGGACATGAGGAGGAACTAACGGAAAGGAGATTACATCAAAATGAATGAGCTTTTTGCACTTATTGACTGGAGAACCTTATTTTACAACAAATCTGTACAAGAAATGTATGACATCTTTTGTGAGAAATATGGGAAGATAGTAGATTGCTGCATACCTGTCACCAAAGTAGGTGTAATTCATGCCAGAGAGAAATGGTTCGATAATGGGTGTAAAAGAGCTAAGGAGTGGAGAGACAAATGCTGGAAAAGGTATAGGAGGAGAAAAAACATAAATGCCTGGCAAACCTACAAAAGAGCAAGAAATGACTACCTAAGTAAAAGGAGAGAGGCAGAGAGAGACTATGAGAGGGACATCACCAGGAAGGCTAAAGAAAATCCCAAGCTTTTCCACAGCTTTATCAGAGGAAAACTGAAGGTAAAAGAACAGGTTTTAAGGCTAAAGAGAGCGGATGGAAGCATCACTGAGACGGACGCAGAGATCTGCAAAGAATTGAACAAGGAGTTTCAGTCAGTATTTACAGTAGAAAATACCCCACCCCCTCAGATTGCAGTGATAGAAGCTCAAGGGCCGGTATTAGAGAACATCAACCTCATAGCCACAGAGGTATGCAAAGCGCTGATGGATTTAGATGTTCATAAAGCTACAGGTCCCGATGACATATCCCCTCATGTGCTTAAAAAATGCGCAAACACAATATCAGTGGCACTAAGTATCATATTTAAGGAGTCACTGGAGTCGGGGGAGATTCCAAGATGCTGGAAACAAGCAAATGTGATACCTATCTTCAAAAAGGGAAGGAGGGATACGGCTCTGAACTATAGACCAGTTTCCTTGACCAGCATAGTTTGCCAAGTTATGGAGAAACTACTAAGGAAACATATCTCTCTTCACATGGAATCCTTCAACTTTTTGTCAGTGAGGCAACATGGCTTCAGAGAAGGTAGATTAACAGTAACAAACTTATTAGAATTTTATGATGAGGTAAGCCAAATCTTACAGGAAAGAGAGGGCTGGGCAGATTGCATATTCCTAGACTTCCAGAAAGCGCTTGACACTGTTCCACATGGGAGACTTATTAGGAAGCTGCAATCAATGGCTAGAATAGGTGGAAATGTTTTGGAATGGATAAAAACTTACTTAGAAGGAAGGGAACAGAGGGTTAGAGTAAGACACTCAGTGTCTGAATGGAGAAGAGTTAGTGGTGGAGTTCCACAGGGTTCAGTTTTAGGGCCACTTTTGTTCCTTGTATATGTAAATGACCTACCAGAGTCTGTAAATTCATTCATGAATATGTTTGCAGATGATGCAAAGATTGTGAAGAAAGTAAAAAACGAGAACAATGGTAGAGAACTTCAGGAGGATCTAAATAGTCTGCATGAGTGGTCAGAAAAGTGGCTAATGAAATTCAATACTTCAAAATGTAAGGTAATGAGAATGGGTACAAGTGCAAGAAGGCCCAAGCTTGACTACTCGGTGGCTGGAGTACAACTTCAAGAGACAGAATATGAGAGAGATCTAGGAGTAAACATACTGGCAGATTTGTCTCCAGAAATACATATAAATGGCATAGTAAGGGCAGCATATGCATTCTTATCAAATGTAAGGGTAGCCTTCAGGCACAAGGACAAGGAAATGTTCAGAAATATTTATGTAACCTATGTGAGGCCAAAACTCGAATATGCAGCCCCCTTTTGGAATCCGCACTTGAAAAAGCACATAGCTAAGCTTGAAAAAGTTAAAAGACATGCCACGAAACTGGTGCCAGAAATACGCAATCTCAGTTATGATGAGAGGCTGAGGGAATTAGACTTACCATCACTTGAAGCTAGAAGAGTGAGAGGGGATATGGTGAAAGTCTTTAAATTCCTTCATGGTTATGATAGAGTGGATAGGGATCGATATTTTGATATGGCTGGCTCTAGAGCTAGACGTCATAGTTTGAAGCTTCGTAAGAAAACTTCTTCGCTGGATGTAAGGAAATACTTTTTCAGTGTAAGAGTAGTTGATAATTGGAATTGGCTAAGCGAGGAGGTAGTTAATGCTATCTCAATCCATAGTTTTAAGGACAGGTATGATAAGTATCACTAAGTCTAAAATGGAACCGATCAGGAGACGGGAAGATACGAGCTTTGGGCTATTTCCCGTAAGCACAATTAGGTAATCATAATTAGGTAATCACACATGGCATATGGACAAGGAAATGTTCAGAAATATTTATGTAACCTATGTGAGGCCAAAACTCGAATATGCAACCCCCTTTTGGAATCCGCACTTGAAAAAGCACATAGCTAAGCTTGAAAAAGTTCAAAGACATGCCACGAAGCTGGTGCCAGAAATACGCAATCTCAGTTATGATGAGAGGCTGAGGGAATTAGACTTACCATCACTCGAAGCTAGAAGAGTGAGTGGGGATATGGTGACAGTCTTTAAATTCCTTCATGGTTATGATAGAGTGGATAGGGATCAATATTTTGATATGGCTGGCTCTAGAACTAGAGGTCATAGTTTGAAGCTTCGTAAGAACACTTCTTTGCAGGATGTAAGGAAATACTTTTTCAGTGTAAGAGTAGTTGATAATTGGAATTGGCTAAGCGAGGAGGTAGTTAATGCTATCTCAATCCATAGTTTTAAGGACAGGTATGATAAGTATCACTAAGTCTAAAATGGAACCGATCAGGAGACGGGAAGATACGAGCTTTGGGCTCTTTCCGGTAAACACAATTAGGTAATCACACACACACACACACACACACACACACACACACACAAAGACATGCCACGAAACTGGTGCCAGAAATACGCAATCTCAGTTATGATGAGAGGCTGAGGGAATTACACTTACCATCACTTGAAGCTAGAAGAGTGAGGGGGGATATGGTGACAGTCTTTAAATTCCTTCATGGTTATGATAGAGTGGATAGGGATCGATATTTTGATATGGCTGGCTCTAGAACTAGAGGTCATAGTTTGAAGCTTCGTAAGAAAACTTCTTTGCAGGATGTACGAAAATACTTTTTCAGTGTAAGAGTAGTTGATAATTGGAATTGGCTAAGCGAGGAGGTAGTTAATGCTATCTCAATCCATAGTTTTAATGACAGGTATGATAAGTATCACTAAGTCTAAAATGGAACCGATCAGGAGACGGGAAGATACGAGCTTTGGGCTCTTTCCCGTAAACACAATTAGGTAATCACAATTAGATAATCACACATGGCACATGGACAAGGAAATGTTCAGAAATATTTATGTAACCTATGTGAGGCCAAAACTCGAATATGCAACCCCCTTTTGGAATCCGCACTTGAAAAAGCACATAGCTAAGCTTGAAAAAGTTCAAAGACATGCCACGAAACTGGTGCCAGAAATACGCAATCTCAGTTATGATGAGAGGCTGAGGGAATTAGACTTACCATCACTCGAAGCTAGAAGAGTAAGGGGGGATATGGTGACAGTCTTTAAATTCCTTCATGGTTATGATAGAGTGGATAGGGATGGATATTTTGATATGGCTGGCTCTAGAACTAGAGGTCATAGTTTGAAGCTTCGTAAGAACACTTCTTTGCTGGATGTAAGGAAATACTTTTTCAGTGTAAGAGTAGTTGATAATTGGAATTGGCTAAGCGAGGAGGTAGTTAATGCTATCTCAATCCATAGTTTTAAGGACAGGTATGATGAGTATCACTAAGTCTAAAATGGAACCGATCAGGAGACGGGAACATACGAGCTTTGGGCTCTTTCCCGTAAACACAATTAGGTAATCTCACACACACACACACACACACACACACACACACACACACACACACACAAAGACATGCCACGAAACTGGTGCCAGAAATACGCAATCTCAGTTATGATGAGAGGCTGAGGGAATTAGACTTACCATCACTTGAAGCTAGAAGAGTGAGGGGGGATATGGTGACAGTCTTTAAATTCCTTCATGGTTATGATAGAGTGGATAGGGATCGATATTTTGATATGGCTGGCTCTAAAACTAGAGGTCATAGTTTGAAGCTTCGTAAGAAAACTTCTTTGCAGGATGTAAGAAAATACTTTTTCAGTGTAAGAGTAGTTGATAATTGGAATTGGCTAAGCGAGGAGGTAGTTAATGCTATCTCAATCCATAGTTTTAAGGACAGGTATGATAAGTATCACTAAGTCTAAAATGGAACCGATCAGGAGACGGGAAGATACGAGCTTTGGGCTCTTTCCCGTAAACACAATTAGGTAATCACACACACACACACACACACACACACACACACACACACACACACACACACACACACACACACATATATATATATATATATATATATATATATATATATATATATATATATATATATATATATATATATATATATATATATATATATATATATATATATATATATATATATATATATATATATATATATATATATATATATATATATATATATATGTGAGGCCAAAACTCGAATATGCAGCCCCCTTTTGGAATCCGCACTTGAAAAAGCACATAGCTAAGCTTGAAAAAGTTCAAAGACATGCCAGGAAACTGGTGCCAGAAATACGCAATCTCAGTTATGATGAGAGGCTGAGGGAATTAGACTTACCATCACTCGAAGCTAGAAGAGTGAGGGGGGATATGGTGACAGTCTTTAAATTCCTTCATGGTTATGATAGAGTGGATCGGGATCGATATTTTGATATGGCTGGCTCTAGAACTAGAGGTCATAGTTTGAAGCTTCGTAAGAAACCTCCTTTGCAGGATGTAAGGAAATACTTTTTCAGTGTAAGAGTAGTTGATAATTGGAATTGGCTAAGCGAGGGGGTAGTTAATGCTATCTTAATCCATAGTTTTAAGGACAGGTATGATAAGTATCACTAAGTCTAAAATGGAACCGATCAGGAGACGGGAAGATACGAGCTTTGGGCTCTTTCCCGTAAACACAATTAGGTAATCACAATTAGGTAATCACACACACACACACACACACACACTGATATACTGACATGTATTTGACTCTAGAACTAGGAGGACAAAGCTTGAAACTTAAGAAATATTATGCTCAAAATGTAAGACAGAGTACATATGTATGTGATTGCCTAATTGTGATTACCTAAAGTATTTCCTTACATCCTGCAAAGAAGTTTTCTTACGAAGCTTCAAACTATGACCTCTAGTTCTTGAGCCAGCCATATCAAAATAACGATCCCTATCCACTCTATCATAACCATGAAGGAATTTAAAGACTGTCACCATATCCCCCCCTAACTCTTCTAGCTTCGAGTGATGGTAAGTCTAATTCCCTCAGCCTCTCATCATAACTGAGATTGCGTATTTCTGGCACCAGTTTCGTGGCATGTCTTTGAACTTTTTCAAGCTTAGCTATGTGCTTTTTCAAGTGCGGTTTCCAAAAGGGGGCTGCATATTCGAGTTTTGGCCTCACATAGGTTACATAAATATTTCTGAACATTTCCTTGTCCATGTGCCTGAAGGCTACCCTTACATTTGATAAGAATGCATATGCTGCCCTTACTATGCCATTTATATGTATTTCTGGAGACAAATCTGCCAGTATGTTTACTCCTAGATCTCGCTCATTTTCTGTCTCTTGAAGTTGTACTCCAGCCACCGAGTAGTCAAGCTTGGGCCTTCTTGCACTTGTACCCATTCTCATTACCTTACATTTTGAAGTATTGAATTTCATTAGCCACTTTTCTGACCACTCATGCAGATTATTTAGATCCTCCTGAAATTCTCTACCATTGTTCTCGTTTTTTACTTTCTTCACAATCTTTGCATCATCTGCAAACATATTCATGAATGAATTTACAGACTCTGGTAGGTCATTTACATATACAAGGAACAAAAGTGGCCCTAAAACTGAGGCCTGTGGAACTCCACTACTAACTCTTCTCCATTCAGACACTGAGTGTCTTACTCTAACCCTCTGTTCCCTTCCTTCCAAGTAAGTTTTTATCCATTCCAAAACATTTCCACCTATTCTAGCCATTGATTGCAGCTTCCTAATAAGTCTCCCATGTGGAACAGTGTCAAACACTTTCTGGAAGTCTAGGAATATGCAATCTGCCCAGCCCTCTCTTTCCTGTAAGATTTGGCTTACCTCATCATAAAATTCTAATAAGTTTATTACTGTTGATCTACCTTCTCTGAAGCCATGTTGCCTCACTGACAAAAAGTTGAAGGATTCCAAGTGAAGAGAGATATGTTTCCTTAGTAGTTTCTCCATAACTTTGCAAACTATGCTGGCCAAGGAAACTGGTCTATAGTTCAGAGCCGTATCCTTCCTTCCCTTTTTGAAGATAGGTATCCCATTTGCTTGTTTCCAGCATCTTGGAATCTCCCCCGACTCCAGTGACTCCTTAAATATGATACTTAGTGCCACTGATATTGTGTTTGCGCATTTTTTAAGCACATGTATGCATGTATGTGATTACCTAATTGTGATTACCTAATTGTGTTTACGGGAAAGAGCCCAAAGCTCGTATCTTCCCGTCTCCTGATCGGTTCCATTTTAGACTTAGTGATACTTATCATACCTGTCCTTAAAACTATGGATTGAGATAGCATTAACTACCTCCTCGCTTAGCCAATTCCAATTATCAACTACTCTTACACTGAAAAAGTATTTCCTTACATCCTGCAAAGAAGTTTTCTTACGAAGCTTCAAACTATGACCTCTAGTTCTAGAGCCAGCCATATCAAAATATCGATCCCTATCCACTCTATCATAACCATGAAGGAATTTAAACTGTCACCATATCCCCCCTCACTCTTCTAGCTTCGAGTGATGGTAAGTCTAATTCCCTCAGCCTCTCATCATAACTGAGATTGCGTATTTCTGGCACCAGTTTCGTGGCATGTCTTTTAACTTTTTCAAGCTTAGCTATGTGCTTTTTCAAGTGCGGATTCCAAAAGGGGGCTGCATATTCGAGTTTTGGCCTCACATAGGTTACATAAATATTTCTGAACATTTCCTTGTCCATGTGCCTGAAGGCTACCCTTACATTTGATAAGAATGCATATGCTGCCCTTACTATGCCATTTATATGTATTTCTGGAGACAAATCTGCCAGTATGTTTACTCCTACATCTCTCTCATTTTCTGTCTCTTGAAGTTGTACTCCAGCCACCGAGTAGTCAAGCTTGGGCCTTCTTGCACTTGTACCCATTCTCATTACCTTACATTTTGAAGTATTGAATTTCATTAGCCACTTTTCTGACCACTCATGCAGATTATTTAGATCCTCCTGAAATTCTCTACCATTGTTCTCGTTTTTTACTTTCTTCACAATCTTTGCATCATCTGCAAACATATTCATGAATGAATTTACAGACTCTGGTAGGTCATTTACATATACAAGGAACAAAAGTGGCCCTAAAACTGAAGCCTGTGGAACTCCACTACTAACTCTTCTCCATTCAGACACTGAGTGTCTTACTCTAACCCTCTGTTCCCTTCCTTCTAAGTAAGTTTTTATCCATTCCAAAACATTTCCACCTATTCTAGCCATTGATTGCAGCTTCCTAATAAGTCTCCCATGTGGAACAGTGTCAAACACTTTCTGGAAGTCTAGGAATATGCAATCTGCCCAGCCCTCTCTTTCCTGTAAGATTTGGCTTACCTCATCATAAAATTCTAATAAGTTTATTACTGTTGATCTACCTTCTCTGAAGCCATGTTGCCTCACTGACAAAAAGTTGAAGGATTCCAAGTGAAGAGAGATATGTTTTCCTTAGTAGTTTCTCCATAACTTTGCAAACTATGCTGGCCAAGGAAACTGGTCTATAGTTCAGAGCCGTATCCTTCCTTCCCTTTTTGAAGATAGGTATCCCATTTGCTTGTTTCCAGCATCTTGGAATCTCCCCCGACTCCAGTGACTCCTTAAATATGATACTTAGTGCCACTGATATTGTGTTTGCGCATTTTTTAAGCACATGTATGCATGTATGTGATTACCTAATTGTGATTACCTAATTGTGTTTACGGGAAAGAGCCCAAAGCTCGTATCTTCCCGTCTCCTGATCGGTTCCATTTTAGACTTAGTGATACTTATCATACCTGTCCTTAAAACTATGGATTGAGATAGCATTAACTACCTCCTCGCTTAGCCAATTCCAATTATCAACTACTCTTACACTGAAAAAGTATTTCCTTACATCCTGCAAAGAAGTTTTCTTACGAAGCTTCAAACTATGACCTCTAGTTCTAGAGCCAGCCATATCAAAATATCGATCCCTATCCACTCTATCATAACCATGAAGGAATTTAATCTGTCACCATATCCCCCCTCACTCTTCTAGCTTCGAGTGATGGTAAGTCTAATTCCCTCAGCCTCTCATCATAACTGAGATTGCGTATTTCTGGCACCAGTTTCGTGGCATGTCTTTTAACTTTTTCAAGCTTAGCTATGTGCTTTTTCAAGTGCGGATTCCAAAAGGGGGCTGCATATTCGAGTTTTGGCCTCACATAGGTTACATAAATATTTCTGAACATTTCCTTGTCCATGTGCCTGAAGGCTACCCTTACATTTGATAAGAATGCATATGCTGCCCTTACTATGCCATTTGTATGTATTTCTGGAGACAAATCTGCCAGTATGTTTACTCTTAGATCTCTCATTTTCTGTCTCTTGAAGTTGTACTCCAGCCACCGAGTAGTCAAGCTTGGGCCTTCTTGCACTTGTACCCATTCTCATTACCTTACATTTTGAAGTATTGAATTTCATTAGCCACTTTTCTGACCACTCATGCAGATTATTTAGATCCTCCTGAAGTTCTCTACCATTGTTCTCGTTTTTTACTTTCTTCACAATCTTTGCATCATCTGCAAATATATTCATGAATGAATTTACAGACTCTGGTAGGTCATTTGCATATACAAGGAACAAAAGTGGCCCTAAAACTGAACCCTGTGGAACTCCACTACTAACTCTTCTCCAGTCAGACACTGAGTGTCTTACTCTAACCCTCTGTTCCCTTCCTTCTAAGTAAGTTTTTATCCATTCCAAAGCATTTCCACCTATTCTAGCCATTGATTGCAGCTTCCTAATAAGTCTCCCATGTGGAACAGTGTCAAACACCTTCTGGAAGTCTAGGAATATGCAATCTGCCCAGCCCTCTCTTTCCTGTAAGATTTGGCTTACCTCATCATAAAATTCTAATAAGTTTATTACTGTTGATCTACCTTCTCTGAAGCCATGTTGCCTCACTGACAAAAAGTTGAAGGATTCCAAGTGAAGAGAGATATGTTTCCTTAGTAGTTTCTCCATAACTTTGCAAACTATGCTGGTCAAGGAAACTGGTCTATAGTTCAGAGCCGTATCCTTCCTTCCCTTTTTGAAGATAGGTATCACATTTGCTTGTTTCCAGCATCTTGGAATCTCCCCCGACTCCAGTGACTCCTTAAATATGATACTTAGTGCCACTGATATTGTGTTTGCGCATTTTTTAAGCACATGTATGCATGTATGTGATTACCTAATTGTGATTACCTAATTGTGTTTACGGGAAAGAGCCCAAAGCTCGTATCTTCCCGTCTCCTGATCGGTTCCATTTTAGACTTAGTGATACTTATCATACCTGTCCTTAAAACTATGGATTGAGATAGCATTAACTACCTCCTCGCTTAGCCAATTCCAATTATCAACTACTCTTACACTGAAAAAGTATTTCCTTACATCCTGCAAAGAAGTTTTCTTACGAAGCTTCAAACTATGACCTCTAGTTCTAGAGCCAGCCATATCAAAATATCGATCCCTATCCACTCTATCATAACCATGAAGGAATTTAAAGACTGTCACCATATCCCCCCTCACTCTTCTAGCTTCGAGTGATGGTAAGTCTAATTCCCTCAGCCTCTCATCATAACTGAGATTGCGCATTTCTGGCACCAGTTTCGTGGCATGTCTTTGAACTTTTTCAAGCTTAGCTATGTGCTTTTTCAAGTGCGGATTCCAAAAGGGGGCTGCATATTCGAGTTTTGGCCTCACATAGGTTACATAAATATTTCTGAACATTTCCTTGTCCATGTGCCTGAAGGCTACCCTTACATTTGATAAGAATGCATATGCTGCCCTTACTATGCCATTTATATGTATTTCTGGAGACAAATCTGCCAGTATGTTTACTCCTAGATCTCTCTCATTTTCTGTCTCTTGAAGTTGTACTCCAGCCACCGAGTAGTCAAGTTTGGGCCTTCTTGCTTTTGTACCCATTCTCATTACCTTACATTTTGAAATATTGACTTTCATTAGCCACTTTTCTGACCCTCTCATGCAGACTATTTAGATCTTCCTGAAGTTCTCTACCATTGTTCTCGTTTTTTTACTTTCTTCACAATCTTTGCATCATCTGCAAACATGTTCATGAATGAATTTACAGACTCTGGTAGGTCATTTTACATATACAAGGAACAAAAGTGGCCCTAAAACTGAACCCTCTGTTCCCTTCCTTCTAAGTAAGGTTTTTATCCATTCCAAAACATTTCCACCTATTGTAGCCATTGTGTGTGTGTGTGTATGTGTGTGCCATTGTATGTGTGTGTGTGTATGTGTGTGTGTGTGTGTGTGTGTGTGTGTGTGTGTGTGTGTGTGTGGAGAGAGAGAGAGAGAGAGAGAGAGAGAGGAGAGAGAGAGAGAGGAAGAGAGAGAGAGAGAGATGAGAGAGAGAGAGAGAGAGAGAGAGAGAGAGAGAGAGAGAGAGAGAGAGAGAGAGAGAGAGAGAGAGAGAGAGAGAGATTTATTATTATTTTATTAATTTATTGCGCCAAGGCGTCAGATATTACATGAGTTCATACAAATAATGCTTCAAATGGATACAAAACCAAGAATTGAACATAGTTTACAGGGAGGTGTACACATTGATAAAACATTGCTGCATACTAACACACAACTCACAGTATGGCAGCACAGAGTACATTATATGCAAAAGTAAAGCTCAGAGAAACTGAGAATGCACAAAGAGAATTATACAGCAACATACAGAAAATATATGTATAATTCAATATAATTAATGGCCACCAAAGTGAGGATAACGAGCAAGAATAACATCAAGGTTGTCATCATTAAGTATGTATGTATGTATGTATGTATGTATGTATGTATGTATGTATGTATGTATGTATGTATGCAACTCTGGAACTCTCTTCCTCCTTCTGTCTTTCCTAATTCTTATGAAATTTCATCCTTCAAAAAGCAGATCTATCGTCATCTTAGGGCCTAGTCCTCCATATCTCTGGGGTCTCTGTACTTTGACTGTTTTTTCTGTCTGTCGTTTTCCTTTGTGTGACATTACCTCATCTCGGCCTTGTCCTTAACCTTCTTCTTTTCCTTTGTCTTGGTATTTTCTCATGCCCTGGCCTTTATTGATGAGGGCAGTTTCTGCCTGTCCCGGTGTCACACTCATAAAAAAAAGCATGCATGCTTGTCTGTCTGTCTGTCTGTTTGTATGTATGTATGTATGTATGTAGGTATGAGTGGCATATATGGAAATTTTCAGTGATAAAAGCATTGATAGTTGAAGGATATATATATATATATATATATATATATATATATATATATATATATATATATATATATATATATATATATATATATATATATATATATATATATATATGTATGTATGTTCCGGTTTTACGTCACTGACTCCCTTTTCTACCAAGGGCTAGGACGTTTGACTTCTTGCGAAGGACTTGTTTTGGCAGATGTAATCGTTACCCTGAGTGCGTGCCCTTGCTAACCTAAGACCGTGATGGGGCGCGAACCCTTGACCTGACGCCTCAGAGTCGCGGAAGTTACCGCTTGAGAAATATATATATATATATATATATATATATATATATATATATATATATATATATATATATATATATATAGAGAGAGAGAGAGAGAGAGAGAGAGAGAGAG